>PVJN01002330.1:96543-120608 GCA_004026805.1 Lasiurus borealis
AGGACATATACCTTGGTTGTGGGCACATCTCCAGTAGGGGGCGTGCAGGAGGCAGCTGATCCATGTCTCTCTCTCATCGATGTTTCTGACTTTCTATCCCTCTCCCTTCCTGTCTGTAAAAAATCAATAAAATACATTTAAAATAAATAAATAAATAAAATAAAATAAAAGCAAACCAATGATTAACTATGGCATAATTTTTTCCCAACTACGGTGGTACCTCGAGATACGAGTTTAATTCGTTCTGTACGTAACCTTGCTCATATATCAAGTTGCTCGTATCTCAAAGCAAATTTCCCCATTGAAATCAATTGAAATGCAGTTAATCCGTTCCAGCCCCCAAAATGCCACCCCAGTTGTTCTTGTTACGTGTTTTTGAATAAGAAAAATGTATTTATAAATAAAAAATATTGTACAAAAACATAAAAGAGAATGTAAAGGAATAAACTGGTTTTATAAAGTGTATTTACCTACTCGTTATACTCTTAATGCTGAATGTAACTTAACTAATCTTCACTGAACCTAATTGCTACTGGTCTTTGCATTTTTGGTCTATTTAAAAAAACAACACGTGTCCAACGAGGTTTGCCTCTTCCTCCCTTTCAGAATGTTTCTGAAATGAGTGAGGCAAGTTTCATTGAACAGCTCCGATGTACTACCAGTAGCAACTTTTTCAGGGTGTTTCTTTTCCACGAAATGTGACACCCTCTCCCACATTCCTAAGATCTCCTTTATCTCACTTGTAGAGATCTCCTCCACCTCTGGCTCCTCCTCGAAACCAATTTCTTGGAGAACCTCCGCATGTTGCTGAGACTGCAAATCTTGTAACTCCTCCATGGTGAGTTCCAGAGAGTGCTCCTCGACGAGCTCATTCACATCTCTCTTCCACCTCCAGGCCCATGGATTTTCCCAGAGACACTATCTCCTCCTCCACTGGCACCTCGGGTTCGAATCCTTCGAAGATCCTTTCGATTAAGGCCTCAGGCCACAGCTTCTTCCATGCAGAGGTCAAAGTCCTCTTTTTAACACCCAGCCAGGCCTGATCAATAATTCTGAGGCATATCACGAGGTTAACGTGGTTCTTCCAGAACTCTCAAAGGTGAGGTTTGTGTTCTCCATCACCTCAAAGCAGCGCCGGAACTGGTGCTTGATGTACAGCTTTTTAAAATTAGAAATCACCTCCTGATCCATGGTGCAGGATAGGAGTGGTGTTGGGAGGTAGGTAGACAACCTTTATAAACTTGAACTCTTCGAGGAGTTCATCTTCGAGGTTCGGTGGGTGAGCAGGAGCATTGTCGAGGACCAGGAGGGCTTGCATGGTTAGGTTGTTTTCCTGTAGATATTTCTTAACAGAAGGGCCGAACACCAGGTTTACCCACTCCACAAAGAACTGCCTGGTGACCCAGGCCTTCGGGTTTGCCCTCATCATAACTTGCAGTTTATCTTTTAAAATCTTATGTGATTAAAGACTCTGGGGTTTTCCGAATGGTATACGAGCTGAGGCTTGATCTTGCAGTCGCCACCTGCATTGGCGCCACAGTGCGAGAGTTAGCCTATCCTTCATGGGTTTGTGGCCTGGCATCGCTTTCTCCTCTGCCATTAGATAAGTCCTATTCAGCATCTTCTTCCTGAAAAGCCCTGTCTTGTCACAGTTGAAGACTTGCTGGGGGATATATGCTTTGGCTTCTATCAGTTCGGAAAAAGTTTTGAGGTAATCCTCAGCTGCCTTCACATCCGAACTTGCTGCCTCACCATGCATGACGATGGAGTGAATGTCGGATCTTTTCCTGAAGTTATCAAACCAACCTCTACTGGCTTGAAATGAGTCTTTAGATGCTTTGTCCATGGAAGTGCGCGGGGTCTGCTCCAGCAAATCACCGTAAATCGCTCGCACCTTCTCGCATATGATGCCCTTTGTTAATGTATCTCCTTTAAGCTGCTTCTTAGTCACCCACACCATCAGTAGATTCTCCATCTTTTCATGGAGAGAGCTACGGAGCTTAGAAATTATTGTAACACCCTTAGCTGGTGTTATACCCTTTATCGTCTCCTTCTGTTTAAGCACAGTGCATATCGTTGAAGTACTACACCAGTATTTCCTTGCCAAATCAGCCACTTGCCCACCTTGCTCATATTTTTCTATGATTTCACGCTTTAATTCAATAGACATCATCCTCTTCTGAGCACTGACCTTTCCACTTGCTTTCTTCGGACCCATGTTTATAAAAAGAAATGTGATAAAGTATGTAAATGCACAAAAGAAGCTTCGACAATGAGGTAAACAAGCACACTGACTGAGGCGTGGGAAACTAAGAGATGCTGGAGTAGCGGTTAACTGGTGGTTCATGTGCAGCTGGCCGATCTGCGCCATTACTTGTATCTCAAATGTTGCTCGTATTTCAAAGCAAAAAATCACTCGCTTGAGGGCTCTTATCTCAAAAATCTCGTATGTTAGGGCACGCGTATCTGGAGGTACCACTGTATAGTATAACAAGATTTAACATCATTTTGAGCTTAAGTTAAGGTACTATAATATGATCTCCCTATCAACTGATAAATTAAAATACTGTCATTTATGCCAAAGAGCCACTATCAATACTAGATTCTCTGAATGGCCAGAAAACACAGCTAACTAATAATAGTGTTAGAAAATTGTACAAAATCAATTCAGCATTGCTAAAGAAAGGACAACAGAATTTTTTTAGTACACATTGCTACTAGATAATCCCTTGTAAAAGTTGACTCTTTACAACTCTACCTTACTGGAATTGTTGTGTCAAAGAAAATTTAATCATTGTGGGATTGGCTAAATGGATATTAATCCAGGGTATACATATTTTCATGGGTTCACTTAATGAACATTTGTTGAAATTAAAATCTCAGTCCCTGTAAAAAACAGTGTGGGTAAAAAACATAAGACAATAAGCATCCTTACCTTTAAGGATCTCACAGTCCAGAAAGGAGACAGATAAGAAAAACAGTAAACTTTAATACTGAGTAATGAACAAAAGAGGTACACATTTCAATCTCAAGAAAAAACTTTCAGGAAAAAGTACTCAACAATATCTTAGAAGTGAGTCAGGAAAGTTTAGATAGTATCAACAAGGTAGACAAACAATAAACTGTAAAAACACCTGTGATAAATAGTATACAGAGCTCATTTCCTTAATATATATTTAAAGGGTTATGTATATCAATAAACAAAAGAAAGAAAAACCAAAATACAAATGGATGGAACATATATAAAAGAAAACCAAGTGGAAAGCAAAAGTGAAAAAATCTCATTATTTTCCAGAGTTGAAAAATAAAAATAAGTTAGCAAAGCTGTTTTTAAGTGCTAATAAGTGTCAAAGTTTATTAAAGTGAGCACTTTCACATATTATGGGGAAATAATTTGGTTTAATCTTTCTGAAATGTAGTTTGGCATTGTATATGGAAAAGTCTTACATTCATAATCTTCGATGTAGGAATTTTACTTTTAAGAATTCATCTGACAGGAACAACCAGAGATGAAAATAAAGATACAGAAATGAAAATGTTCATTATAGCATCAAAATAAGAGGTCATAAAATATATTTTTGGAATAGTTAAATGTCCTAGAGTAGGAAAGTGTTTAGGTAAAAATGGTACATTTCTATATTAAACTAGCAGTCAAAAATGTTTTCAAATGCTTAATTATATCTTAACGAAATGGTACTTATATAAGCAGGTTACAAATTTATATTCTGTATGATTCCAGTTATCTAGGATATATATTTGTTCTTTATTTTATACAGCCATTATACACACACAGAGCCACATTCAGGGCTCAAGAGTGAGATCATGCCTTCTTGGAGGAAGGAGAGGCCAAGCACTGGGCTAAGACCTAGTTTCCTTAGATCTTCTCACTTTAATTTACAGAAGTCAAGAAGAAATTAGGCATAGTTCTCTTTATCCCCAAGTACATTGCCTGCCACCATGAATTCTATCTGCCTTGAATTCACTAGAACTAACCTCATATGCCTTTAGTCCTGATTTATGTGAGATAGAAACCTAAACAATTAACCAGTAAGAAGCTTGAAGATTTAAATTCAATCTGACCAGATTTGAAAAAGAATTATAATATAGCTGAAAATTTTTTTTTAAAATTAAATGACATTCTCTTCTTCACAACAATTCCACACAGATTAAAGACATATGTGGAAGCCAAAATTATAACACATAAGTTGAAAATATCTCTAGAGTTCAGGAAAAGGTATGCTTTTTAAATAAGACAATAAGCACCAAGGTTAAAATATTGAGAAATTGAATTATATTAAATTTAGTACTCCATTTTTCAAAAGACACCACAGAATGAGTAGAAAGAAAAGCCACAAGCAATAAGGTATTTGCAAAAATTATATCCAATAGCTGAGATTGCTGGTTGATCTCTAAACTCATTGACTTTCTTTGGATATAGACACTTATTTCCCAATATTTGGGGGTTAATAATTCCAATCTTCTTTGCAATTAGTTAACATGTGGCCAAATAATTGAGTTATAGCCAATGATATACCAGTGCAAGTGTTATATACCACCTCCATGCCTGATTTGTAAAACAATTTTAAATGAGATTCTCTGGGACCTTTTCCCCTTCCTGCTAGCTGGGACAGAGATGATTCCAGAACATATTTAAAGTTAGTGATTCTAAAATATGAAGGGAAACTTCAAAGGAGTCTAGATCACTGCTTAGTAGTTGAAAATTCAATTAATACCCATATTAGACATTATGTAAGTAAAAAATAAATTATTTTACCACAGAGGTTTGGTGTTTATGTAATAAGGGAGCTGACATTATTTCAACAGTATAATAACAAAAGATCACTATCCAAAATAAAGAACTTAAACAAAAAGGCAAAAATCCTAATTGAAAAACAAGCAAAAGACGCTAATAGAAATTTCACATAACATAAATACGAGATGTTCAAGATCATTAGAAATAAAAGAAATATAAACTGAAATCAGAATGAGATATTTTCTCTCTTTTGAGAATGTAATCAAGAAGTCTATAATGTGAGACAACAATTTAGCAAACAAATTGCCATTTTCTTGAAGTCTATTTATATATGCTTTATAAGTGTTTTACTCTTAGCAATATTTCCTAGAGAAAGTTTGCACATATGTGTCAGGAGGCATGTACTAGAAAGCTAGATTTCACAGGACCTGCGGAGGCTTGCATAGCCAGGCAGCCTCTGCTACTACTGTAATCTCTCCAAGAATGCTAGCTCTGCCACAGTGGCCACAACATCTTAAAGGGGAGAGCTTCTCTGACTGAGAGATCAGCTTTACCTCCACCCAGGGTAATCTCAGACACCACCTGGGATCCTACAGCAACTCCAACCAGGGACCTGCTGCTTTGGCTGCCGACCCATGGACACCTGCACACCAGCCTCCCTAGCTGAGGGCTCCTGTGAGTTCTGGAAGGTGCTCCCTTCCCACCAGCCAGATGGCTTTAACCCTGGGCACCACAAATGCTCAAGCAGCAGCCCAAGCAGCTGCTAACCATGACTGCCAGACAAGCAGCACCACCCCTGACTGAACAAGGAGTAGCCACCCAATGACCATGTGAGGCACAGCTATAGGAGCAGCTACCCTGTGAAAAGCTGCTGTGCATGAAAATATGAGGAGCACCTGCTCCCTGAACCCCCCAAGGAGCAGCCACTGCCCATGATTACACAACCCACTACCAAGCCCACTATTGTAGCCATAAGCCCTGCACAACTCAACACCTAGATCCTTTGATGAGAGCAAAAATGGGGAGATAAAAAAAAAACAACCCCCAAAGAAAAGAATTGCAACCCCTCCCCCCCAACCCAAAGGAACTAAAAGAAATAGAGGCATGCAATATGTTAGAAAAAGTACTCAGACAAAGGTCATACAGTTCATAAACCAGACAGATGAGAAAATCAACAATCTATATAAGAATCAGTAGGAAATAGTGATATAGCTACAATAAAAAGCAATATAAAATCTTTCAACAGTAGACTAAGAGAAGTGGAGGACTGAATTAGTAAATTAGAAGACACAGAAGCAAAACATACCCAATCTGAACTGCAATTGGAGAAAAAAAATCAAAAGAGAGGAGAGCCTGAGGGAGCTTTGGGACAACATGAAACAAAGCAACATATGTATAATAGGAGTGCCAGAACAAGAAGATGAACAAGGATTAGAAAACCTATTTGAAGAAATAATGACAGATAACTTCTCTTATTTGGGGAAGAAAAATGTCGCAAGCACAGACTCCCAAACAAGAAGAACCCAAAAAGACTCACACCAAGATACACCATAATTATGATGGCAAACATTAACAAAAAAAGAGAGAATCTTAAAGTCTATAACAGAGAGACAGAAAGTTACCTACAAGAGATCTCCCATTAGATTAACAAATTATTTCTCAACAGAAATACATCAGGTCAGAAAGGAATAGAAGGAAGTATACAATATGATGCAAAGCAAGAGACTGAATCCAAGAATACTCTATTGAGCAAGGCTATTATTCAAAATTGAAGGGGAAATAAGGAGCTTCACAGACAAAAAAAAGGCTAAGGGAGTTTATCACTACCAAGCCAGCAATGCAAGAAATGCTAAAGGGACTGTTGTAAAAAGAAGAAAGAAAGAAAGAGGAAAAGGAACACAGACACAAAAAATAAAAATGGCTACAAACAAATACCTATCAAAAATAACTTTAAATGTAAATGGCCCAAATGATGGAATCAAAAGATATCAAGATGCTGAATGCCTAAGAAAACATGATCTGTATATACGCTATCTATAAGATAGCCATCCCAGAACAAGAGACTCACACAGACTGAAAGGGAAGGGAGGGAAAAATATATTTCAGGCAAATGGAAATAAAAAAAAAATCTGAGGTAGGAATACTGATTTCTAACAAAATAGAACTCAGAGTGAAGTCCATAACAAGAGATAAGGAAGGCCATTTCATAATACCAAAGGGATCAATACAAAAGAGGATATAACACTGGTAAACCTATATGCACTCAATGCAGAAGCACTCAAATACATAAAAAAACTTCTGGAAGATATCAAGGGAGAGATTTATAGAAACACAATAATGGTAGGGGACTTTAATACCCCACTGATATTATTGGATAAATCGTCTCTACAAAAGATCAGCAAAAAAACAGCACTATTAAATGACTTGCTAGTTCAGATGAACATAATTGACATCTTCAGAATATTCCTTCCCAAGCTACAGAATATACATTCTTCTCAAGTGCACATGGAACATTTTCAAAGATAGGACACATAATGAATCATATGCAAAGTCTTTCCAAATTCAAGAAGATTGAAATCATATCAAGCATCTTCTCAGACCACAATGGCATAATATTAGAAATCAACTATATTAAAAACAATAAAATAATAAAACAATTAAAGACTGAATAGCACGCTATTAAACAATGATTGGGTTATGAAAGAGATCAAAGAAGAAATTAAAAACATCCAGGAAATGAATGACAATAAAAACATAACAATCCAAAACCCATGGGACACAGTGAAAGCAGTCCTGAGAGGAAAGTTCAAAGCATTACAGGCTTACAGAAGAGGGGAGAGAAGGAGAGAGGAGGGGGAGAGGAGGGTAAGGGAGGGAAGAGGAGGGTAGGGAGGAGAGAGAAAGAAAGGAGAGAAAAAGAGAGAGAGAAAGAAAGAAAGAAAGAAAGAAAGAAAGAAAGAAAGAGAAAGAAAGGAAAAGAAAGGAAAGGAAAGGAAAGGAAAGGAAAGGAAAGGAAAGGAAAGGAAGGAGAAAAACTGGTAATAAATTATCTAACTCTCCAACTTAAAAAATTAGAAAGAGAGCAACAAGAAAAGCCCACAGTGAGAAGAAGAAAAGAAATAATAAAAATCAGAGCAGAAATAAATGAAATAGAGATCAAAACAACAATACAAAAGATCAATGAAACCAAGAGCTGGTTCTTTTAAAAGATAAACAAGATTGATGAACCTCTAGCCAGGCTCACCAAGAAGCAAAGAGAGAGAACTTAAATAAACAAAATCAGAAATGAAAGAGGGGAACTAACAATACACCCCAAAGAAATACAAAAGATTGTAAAAAATACTATGAACAACTCTACTCCAATAAATTAAACAACCTCAAGGAAATGGATATATTCTTAGAAAAATATGACCTTTCAAAACTTAATCAAGAAGAATAAAAATACTCAACAGGCTGATAACACAGAGAAAATTGAAACAGTCATCAAAAAGCTTCCAGCAAACAAAAGCCTTGGGCCTGATGGCTTCACAGGAGAGTTTTATCAAACATTCAAAGAAGAATTAAAACCTATCCTTCTCAGACTATTTTTAAAAACTCAAGAGGAATGCACATTTCCAAGTTCTTTCTATAAAACTAGCATTATGCTAATCCCAGGAACAGATCACTGCAAAGAAAGAGAATTACAGGCCAATATCCTTGATGAACATAAATGTTAAAAATTCTCAACAAAATTCTAGCAAATCAGATCCAGCATTACATTGAAAGATTGTACATCATGATCAAGTGAGATTTATTCCGGGATGCAAGGCTGGTACAATATCCGCAAATCAATAAACGTGATACATCACATAAATAAATTGAGAGAAACAAATCAGATAACCATAACAATTGATGCTGAAATAGCATTTGACAAAATCTAACATGATAAAAACTCTCAGCAAAATGGGAATAGAGAGATCATACCTCAGTATAATAAAAGCATTTTGCCAAAACCGGTTTGGCTCAGTGGATAGAGCATCAGCCTGCGGACTGAAAGGTCCCAGGTTTGATTCCAGTCAAGGGCATGTATCTTGGTTGTGGGCATGTCCCCAGTAGGGGGCGTGCAGGAGGCGGCTGATCGATGTCTCTCTCTCATCAATGTTTATAACTTTCTATCCCTCTCTCTTCCTCTCTGTGAAAAAATCAATAAACATATTAAAAAAATAAATAAAAGCATTTTATGACAAACCTACAGTCTACAACATACTCAATGGACAAAAACTAAAACCATTTACCCTAAGAATAGGAACAAGACAGGGATGCCCACTGTCAATACTCCTGTTCAATATAGTACTGGAAGTACTAGCTATAACCATCAGACAAACATAAGAAATAAACGGCATGAAAATTGCAAAAGAACTACTAAAATTGTCTAATGACTAAAATTGTTATTATTCACAGATGATATAATATTGTGTATAGAAAACCCTAAAGACTCCATCAAGAAGCTACTAGAACAAATAAATGAATTCTGCAATGTAGCAGAATACAAAATTAATACCCAGAAATCTATAGCTCTTTTATATACCAATAATGAACTCACAGAAAGAGAAACTAAAAAAACAAATTCATTTACCGTTGCACCAAAAATCTAACATACATAGAAATAAATTTAACCAAGGAAGTAAAGGACATGTACTCAAAACATTACATGACGCTGAAAAAAGAGATGGAGGCAGACATAAAGAAATGGAAGAATATACTGTGTTTGTGGATTGGTAGAATACACATCATTAAAATGTCCATATTACCCAAAGCAATCAATAGAATTAATAAAATTCTCATTAAAATACCAATGGCATATTTCACAGACATAGAACAAACTCTCCAAAAATTTATCTGAAATTTTAAAAAAAAGATCCTGAATAGCTACAGCAATCCTGAGAAAGAATAACAAAGTTGCAGGGATAACAATACCTGATCAAGTTATACTACAAAGACACTGTTCTCAAAAGTGCCTTGCACTGGCACAAGAACAGACATATACTTGTAGACCAAGGGAACAGAAGAGAGAACCCAGAAATTCACCAAAGCCACTATGCTCAATTAACAATTGACAAAGGAGGCAAGAGCATACAATAGAGTCAAGACAGACTCTTCAATAAATGGTATTGGGAGAATTGGACAGATATATGCAAAAAAATGAAACTAGACCACCAACTTACACCATACACTAAAATAAACTTAAAATGGATAAAGGACTTACATGTGAGATGGGAAACCATAAAATTTCTACAAGATGCCATAAGTAGCAAAATAGCAGAAATTTGTTGTAGCAAATGCTCAAGTCACTAATCATCCAAAAGATGCAAATCAAAATGACAATGAGGTACCATCTCACATCTATCAGAATGGCTATCATCAACAAATCAATAAATGTCAAGTGCTGGAGAGGATGAGGAAAAAAAGGAACCCACTTGCACTGCTGGTGGGAATGCAGACTGGTGCAGCCACTGTGGAAAACAGTATGGCATTTCCTCAAAAAATTAAAAATGGAATTTGACCCAGTAATCCCACTTGTAGGAATATATTCCAAGAAAACAGAATCCCAATCAGAAAGGGTATATGCACCCCCACCCCTATGTTCATAGCAGCATATATACAATAGCTAAGATTTGGAAACAGCCTAAGTTTTCAATAGATGAGTAGATTAGAAAACTGTGGTACATCTACACAATGGAATATTGCACTGCTGTAAAAAACAAAAAGAAATCCTTACCATTTGCAACAGCATAGATGGAACTGACAAGCATTATACTAAATGAAATAAGCCAGAGAAAGATGATTATCACATGCTCTCACCCATTTATAGAATATAATGAACAATATAAACTGATGAACAGAAATAGAACTAGAGTCACAAAAGCATTCAATAGACTGTCCAACCTATAAAGGAAGTCCAGGTAGGGGTGAGGAGATAAGAGATCAACCAAAGGACTTGTATGGATACATATGAGCATAACCAATGGACACAGACAGTAGGGGGGTGAGGGCATGTGCTGGGGGTTGAGGGTGGTCAGGGAGAGGTCAATGGGGGGAAAAGGAGATTCATATAATACTTTAAATAATAAAGAATTTAAATTTTAAATAAATAAATAAATAAATATTCATTAATAGTAAAAAAATAAATAAAGTTCAAAGATAAGAATCAAGTCCAAAAGCATGACCTATACAGAGGATGATATTTTTAAGGTTTAAATAAAACAAATACTAAACATATATTTAAGAAAGCATAGTAATTAATAGGCAGGAATTAGTAAACATAATATCCAAAAGTATAATTATCTTCAGAGAAAAGAAGATGGGATCAAGGAAGAGCATACAGGTAGCATCAGATGTGTTAGTGATAGCTACTAGTGTGTCTACAGATTTAGTTATTCTTTTGTAGATTTCAAATATTTAGTAACAAAATGTTTAAAATTAGTATTTTCTACAATAAATATTTAAAATGTTTATAAAAATGATAAAATTATTTAATAAATAAATAGGGAAAAAATAAAATAAGAACTTGAGGAAAAACAACATAAAAACAACAGAAAGACAATTTCCTACCACCTAAAATAGGAAGGATTAAAGAATGAAAAGAAATAAAAACAAAGAAGCCTGTGGTTAAAATTTACAACTCCAATCTTGTGGTCTGCTGCTAGCTACATGGAATATACCTCATTCACAGATAAATACAGGATATTAGTTTTAAGACTTAGGTTTCTCTCTAGTCCTCTACTGCAAATATTCATCTGGGGCAAGAAACTGTACTTCTACATGGAAAAGATAAACAATCATTCTGAGATGAGAACAGAATTCAGCTAGTTAAGAGCAAGGTGCTAAGAAATCAAAGGTCAAGGTTTCAATCCCATACAAACCAATTAGCTTTGCTCTATTCTATGGCACAGACTGTCAGTTAGCTCAAAAAAATTCTGATTATAAGTAAGATCAGGAAAAAAAGAATATAAATCACTATCAGTACAGGAAAACACAATCTCAAATTTACTAACATCATGTAAGAAGTATTTTCTTGTAAACAGTAATATTAAAAGCTAAAATGTATTACTCTAAATACATTGCCTCATTAATCTTCATAAAACTCCAATGAGTAGGTACTATTATAATACCTATTTACAAATGACAAAACTGAGACTTGACTTCTCAAAAGTTAAGTAACTTGTTTAAGTTAATGCAAACAAGGGATCCAGATTCCAGAGTTTATGTTATATATTACTCTGTGAATATACCCTCCAAGAAACATGCACAGAAAAGTCCCAATGCAAGTGTTTGAAAAAAATAATATAGGGTTAAAAGAAATGAAAAATTAAAATCTACCATTTCCCTTCCACTGTATATAATCCACTTTCCTACTTAGTCTTTTATTAATCAAAGGGTGATCCCTGGAGCAGCTATAATAACAGCATCATCTGAGAATGTAAAAGAAATGCAGAATCTCAGAGGCTAGCCCAGAGCTGCGGAATCAGAATCTGTTTTATAACCCCCAACTCTGGGTGACTAAATACATATTCAAGCCTAAAAAGCACTAAGATATACTATTCTTAATAATCTTTCTCACCTCTTGGCCTATACTTACTTATTCCCAACAAGAAACTACTAAATAATATTCAAACTGACATATTCAACTTTCTCTCTGAAAGCTTTGGCAATACCACTTTATCTCCTGCAAAGCTTCCCTCCAAAAAGTTCATACTTTGTTTATACCTTCATCATAGCATTCTATAACAATTATTTTCCTGTCTGCATAACCATTTAAAATATTCATAAGAGCTATCCCTTCACACTAAAACTAATACCTAGAACACTGTAGGAGTTTAATAAATACTACTTATATAACTGAATAATACATGGGTCAATGGATGAATAACTGAATGATGAATAGATGAAATGGTAGATTGATGAAAAGATGAGTCTAATTGGAGAGGTATCCTGAAGAGTGTCAATATAATAAAGAACATGTTACTAGTTATTAGAAACCCCTAGTCATCCATTTCTCCCTATTCCTTTAACTATTTCCCTAATTCAAAGCTTTCACTTCTCTCTATATAACTTCAATGTCCTCCTCCTTCTTGCTAGGAGAAATGCTCAAGTATTCTTTTTTGCCTGAGAAAATGGCAAATCCATTCATCCTGGTAGTTTGGCATAAAAATGCTAGATTTTTTGATTCTTCCATTCTTCTCATACTTCACATCTAAGCCATCTTCAAATCTTGTGGACTCTACCTTTGAATTCTTTCCAAAATCAAACTACATCTCACAGCCAAATCTAAGCGCCCACAGTTTTTCACCTGGACTATTACAATTATCTCTTAAAACTGTCTCCCTGCCCCCATCTTTGCTTTCCTATATACTCTTATTTCTGCAGTACAACCAGGGTGATTCTTCTAAAACATTATGTTAGTTCTTATCACTCTTCTTGTTAAAACACTCCAATGGCTTCCACGTTGTTCTTATATTTAAACACAATAATGGCTTTCCATCTCACTCAGAGTAAAGTCTACTTCCTTATGGTGACAACAAGGCCCTAGGAGTCCTGATACTCCTATATCTACCTCTCTTAAGTCACTTACTCTCCCCAATAGCTCTCAGATGTAACCACACCGGTCTCCATGCTACCAAACTCCTGCTTCATGGGCTTTGTTCTTGTAGATCCATCTGCTTGGAATGGTCTTCCTTCACATATCTAAATGGTTCATTTCTTCCAGTTTCCTTATTAAATATCATTTGATCAGATTCGCTTTCTTTCATTGCCATACATAAACCAGCAACACCATTCTCTATCATGCCTTATCTCACATGGTGTTATTTTTCTTCACAACACTTATTACTACATGATGTATTTGTCTGACAGTGACTCTCTGAGTTAAATAGATGTTCCATGAGTGCAAAGACCTTGTTTTGTTCCTTCAAATTTCTTCATAACCAAAAACAGTACCTAATACATGCTAGAATATCAATAAATGTTATTAAAATCAGTTTAGATATATCAATTAACATAATTCAAATTAACAGTATGATTATGGCATTTTGCTATAAAACTTTACAGAAAATATCCTTAATACATAAAACAACTTTCAATTAAAAATTTCTATATTTAACCAACCCTTCCCTGAAAGAAGTACTGTTGTATACTTTAAATACGTCTTATTGTTTTTTTAAAAAGAGGAAGCAAGAGGAGTAGAGTTAGGAATCCATGAGAGAGAAACATCGATTAACTGCCTCCTACACACCTACTACTGGGATGTGCCCTCAACCAAGGTATGTGCCCTTGACCAGAATCAAACCTGGGACCTTTCAATCTGCAGGCTGATGCTCTATTCACTAAGCCAAAACCTTTAGGGCATTACTTGCATACTTTAAAAGCTGCTGTCTAAGAGACCAGTTTCCAATCAACCTGTATCTAGGTGCTGATTGGCACCTAGATCTTGGCACACTCTCTCAATTATTGGTTGCCACAAACAACCAAGAAGGCTGCTTGGACAATCACAAAGGTTTGAGAGACAAACAAGAGCTAGTGCAGGGCTGAATGCTAAGTTTCATCTCCTATCTGATAACACTTAAAGTCTAACAGAGGGGCTGTTTTAGCTAATGCAGAGAAACTAATATAGAGTCATGGAAAATGAAGAAACAAAAGAGTACATTCTCAACAAAAAGACAAGAATAAATCCCAGAGATAAACCTTAATAAAATGGAGATAAGTGATTTACCTGATAAAGAGTTTAAAATAATAAACATAAAAATAACCAGATATGAAGAAAAATGCATAAGCAAAGTGAGAATTTCAACAAAGAAATAGAAACTATTTTTCAAGTACCAGACAGAAATCACAGAATAGAGAAATACAATTACTGAACAGAAAAATACACTAAAGGGGTTCACCAGCAGTCTACATAAAACAAAAGAAAGAAAGAAGCAGGGCAGTGGATTTAGTCCAATCAGAAAAAAATAAAATAAAGTCAGAATAAAAAAAGAGTAAATATAGCTTACAGGACTTATGGGATATCAAGTACAATAAGAGTTATATTTTAGGGATCCCAGAAAGAGAAAAGAGGAGAAAGATTATTTCTAAAAATAATAGCTGAAAACTTCACTAACCTGGGGAAAGTAACAAACATCCAGATTCAGGAAGTCCAGTGACTTCCAAATTAGATCATTACAAAACTCAAATCAAGAAACCTTACAATTAAATTGTCAAGAGTTTAAAGCAAGAAGAGAATTTTAAAAGCAGCAGGAGAAAAACAACTTGTTACAAACAAGGGAAAAACATTAAACCATCAGCAGATTTTTCAGAAACTTTATAGATCAGACTGTAGTGGTATGATTTTTGAAAGTGCTGAAAGAAAAAACTGTGTATACTTTTCAGCAAAGTTTTCCCATGCTTATACAGTCAATTAATTTATAACAAAGCAATTAAGCCCATCCATTGTGGCTCAGTTCAACATCATCCCAAGCACCAACAGATTGCCAGTTTGATTCCAGGTTTGATTTGTTTTCTTTCTCCTTTTTTTTTAAGCAGCCAAAAATATGCAATGGAGAAAGAACAATCTCTTCAATAAACGCTGGGAATACTGGTCAATCACAAGCAAAAGAATGAAAGTAAATCTCTATCTTATAAAAAAAACACTAGAGTCCCAGTGCACAAAATTTGTGCACTGGTAGGGACCCTCGAGGCTGCCAGCTGCTAGTCCCCTCACTTCCCCCAGCCAGCCCTGCCCCCTGGTCGAACTCCCAGCCAACTCCCAGTCAAGAGGACAATTTGCATACTACCTTTTATTATATAGGATCTTTGGAAAAAAAATTAGACAAGATGAAAAAGCCAAAACCTATAGATTGAGAGAAAATATTTATAAATCATATATGTCATAAGGTGTTAATATCTAAAATATATAAAGAACTCACACAACTCAATTGCCCAAAAAATATTAAAGAGTAGAGAATATGAATATACATTTATTCCAAAGAAGACATACAGATGGCTAACCAGAACACGAAAAGATGCTCAACATCACTAATCATCATGGAAATGAAAAACAAAACCACATGAGATATCTCCTCATACTTGTTAGAATGCCTATTATCAAAAAGGTTGGTGAAGATGTGGTGAAATTTGAAAACCCCTATGCACTCTTGATGGGAATTTAAATTAATATAGCTACTATGAACAACGTTAGTATAGCTACTATGGAGGTTCCACAAAAAAAGTAAAAACAGACCTACCATATGATACAACAATTTAACTTCTGGGAATATTCCTGAAGGAAATGAAATCACTATCACAAAAAGACATCTACACCCCATGTTCACTGCAGCATTATTTACAATAGCTAATACACAAAAACAACCTAAATTGCCAATCAACAGATGAACAGGTGAATATGTGGTATAAAAATGCAGTGGAATATTACTCATCCACATAAAAGAAGGAAATACTGCCATTTGCCACAACATGGATGGACCCTTAGGGCATTATGCTAAGTGAAAATAAGACAGACAGAAAAGACAAACCCTATATGAACTCACTTATATGTAGAACCTAGGAAAACAAACTCACAAAACAGAGAACAGATTGTTGGTTGCCAGAAAAGGATGGTGGGATAAATATCACATGGTCTCACTCATTTGTAGAATATAATGAATAACATAAACTGATGAACAAAAATAGAACCAGAGTCATAGAAGCATCGAATAGACTGTCAAACCTATGAGGGAAAGTGGAGGAGGGGAGGGGGAAGAGGTGAGGGGGTTAAGAGATAACTAAAGGTCTTGTATGCATGCATATGAGCATAACCAATGAATACAGACCAGGGAGGGGGGGGAAGGAATGAGGGCATGTGCTGGGGATTAGGGGCAGCCAGGGAGATGTCAATGGTAAAAAAAGGAAACATATGATATATTAAACAATAAAGAACTTAAATTAAAAAAAAAAAAGACAAGCTCAACCTCTCCATTTAGTCACCTATGCTCTCTTCTTGGGTACACATAGGTGTCACAGTACAAATAAATAAATAAATAAATAAATAAATAAATAAATAAATAAATAAATAAAGGTATATTTGAATTACCCTGTTAGGATTTTTCTCATAACCATATTATAAATACTCACTATGACTGATTTCTATAAAATTGGCCTTCCAAACTCAAGGCCAAAATTTTTTAATGTTCTGGATTATTTTTTAACTTAGAATGACTACATTTACACCTACGCCTTTAAGAAGTAGATAAATGTTGTTTGTGTGCTGCAATTGTGATAAGCATATTAAAATAAATAAATAATAAAAATTTTAAAAGAAGAAAAGAAATGGGTGGTAGGGATGAGGGATATGAGGGGAAGTAGTTATGTGGCAAAAACTTACAGTTATAAGATATAATTCTAAAATGTTAAATACACAGCATGGTGATTATATTTAAAAATATTATATTGCATGTTTGAAAGTGCCAAGAGAGATCTTAAAAGTTCTCATAAAAAAAAATAGCCAAGACTTATTTGGCTCAGTGGATAGAGCCTCAGCTTGCGGACTGAAAGGTCCCAGGTGCGATTCCGGTCAAGGGCATATACCTTGGTTGTGGACACATCCCTAGTAGGGGGCATGCAGGAGGCAGATGATTGATGTCTCTCTCTCTCATCGATGTTTCTAGCTATCTATCCCTGACCCTTCCTCTTTGTAAAAAATCAATAAAATATATTTTTAAAAAATACTGTAACTATGTAATAGATATTAACTAAACTTTGTGTGGTAATAATTTTTGAAATATACATATATGAAATCATTATGTTGTATACCTTTAACTAATACAATGTCATATGTTAATTATATTGAAATAAAACTGGAGATTAACACAAAATCAGATTAAATAGAATATTTGCCAAAAAATGTCATTAGAAATAATATTTTAAAATGATAAAAGGATAACTCTTTTAGGAAGATATTACAATTATACATATACATTTGGAGTTTATCTTATGTAGTGGCCTGTATATAAGATTTTTGCACATTAAAAGGAAGTTAATTACAGGAAATACTTTAATATTGCTATTTGCCCTTTCTCTATAATAGAAGTATCAGAGATGAAAGAAAATTAATAAAATGTATATGAAATCTCCCTCCTGTCAGAGTCTGGGGTGCACTGTAGGACCCAGAGTGAAGTCCCCACCCACTCACCCATGTGAACCTGGAAATTAAACGAGAATCTGATCCAACCATCTCCACCCCCGTCAAGCCCCACAGGGCAGAGGGCAAAGCCTCAGGTCCCCCATCAAGCCCTGCCAAACGGGGAACAAGGCTTCAAGTCCCACAGCTGTGAAGTGAGGGGACACAAGGACATGAGGGCATGATGACCATTTGCATATTAGCTTTTTATTATATAGGACTAGAGGCCCAGTGCATGAAATTCATGCACACAGGGGGTGGGGGAGGAATGATGGCCCTCAGCCCAGCCTGCACCCTCTACAATCTGGGACCCCTGGAGGGATGTCCCTCTCACAATCCAGGATTGCTGGCTCACAACTGCTCACCTACCTGCTTTACTGATTGCCCTTAACCGCTTCTGCCTGCCAACCTGATCACTGGCTAACCACTCCCCTGCCAGTCTGATTGAAGCCTATCTACTCCCCTGCCAGCTTGTTTGCCCTTAACTGCCCTCCCTTGCAGACGTAAGTCCCCCCAACTGTCCTTCCTTGCAGGCCCGGTTGCCCCCAACTTCCCTCCTCTGCCAGCCTAGTCACCTAACTGCCTTCCCCTGCAGGCTTGATTGCCCACAAATGCCTTCCCTTGCAGGCCTAGTCCCTCCCAACTGCACTCCCACAACTGATCACCCACAACTGCCTGGTCCCTGCTAACTGCCCTTCTCTGGTGGCCATTTTGTGGTGGCCATCTTGTGTCCACATGGGGGCAGGATCTCACATTGGGGCAGTCATCTTGTGTGTTGGAGTGATGGTCAATCTGTGTTTTATTCTTTTATTAGATAGGATATGCACCTAACCAAAAATCTAAAATATATGAAGCAAAAATAAAAAGAATCAAAGAGAGAAAACAACAATAATAATAGACAGAACAACTAGACAAAAGATCAACAAGGAAATAAAAAAACTTAAGAAACACTAAAAGCCAATTAGGCCTAACAGATAACTAAAACACACCACCCAAATAAACTAGAATAGATACTGTATTCAAGAATATAGCATATGATCATCTGAAAAAAAAAATCTTGAATAGCTGTAGCAATCCTAAGAAAGAAGAATAAAGGAGGTGGGATCTCAATACCAGATTTCAAGCTGTATTACAAAGCCACTGTTCTCAAAACAGCCCGGGATGGGCACAATGCAATAGAATAGAGAATCCAGATATCCACCCAAACCACTATGCTCAATTAATATTTGACAAAGGAGGCATGAACATACAATGGAGTCAAGACATTCTCTTCAATAAATGGTGTTGGAAAATTGGACAAATACATGCAAAAAAAAATAAAACTAGACCACCAACTTACACCATACACAAAAATAAACTCCAATGTATACCGGAGTTAAACATCAGATGGAAAATCATAAAAATACTAAAGGAACTCACAGGGAGAGAAATCTAAGACATATGCCAAAGCAATTTCTTTATCGATACTGCTCCTAGGGCAATGGAAGCTAAAGAGAAAACAAACAAATAGGACTACATCAAAATAAAAAGCTTTTGCACAGCAAAAGAAACCATCAACAAAACAACAAGAAAGCCCACTGTATGGGAGAACATATTTTCCAATGTTATCACTGATAAAGGTTTAATGTCCAACATCTACAGCCAACTTATACAGCTTAATAAAAGAAAGATAAATTATACAATAAAAAAATGGGTAAGAGACCTAAATAGAATCTTTTCAAAAGAAGACAGAAGGAAGGTCAAGAAACACATAAAAACATGCTCAAAGTCACTAATTATCCTAGAGATACAAACCAAAATGACAATGCATTACCATCTGACACCTGTTAGAATGGCAATCATCAACAAATAAACAAATGACAAGTGTTGGTGAGGATGTAGAGAAAAAGGAACCCTTGTGCACTGTTGCTGGGAATGCAGACTGGTGCAGCCATTGTGGAGAAAAGTATGGAGTTTCCTCAAAAAACTAAAAATGGATATCCCATTTGACCAAGTAATCCCACTCCTAGGAATATATCCTAAGAAACTAGAAACACCAATCAGAAAGGATATATGCACCCAATGTTCATAGCAGCACAATTTACAATAGCTAGGATTTGGAAACAGTGTAGGTGCCCATCAGCAGATGACTGGATCAGAAAACTATGGCACATCTACACAATGGAATACTATGCTGCCATTAAAAAGAAGGAATTCTTTCCATGTGCAGCAACCTGGATGGAACTGGAGAGCATTATGCTAAGTGAAATAAGCCAATCAATGAAAGAAAAATACCACATGTTCTTACTCATTTATGGATAATAAAGAACATTATAAACTGATGAACAATAAGAATAGATACAGAGGCAGTAAAGCATCAGACTGTCAAATTACAGTGGGAAATTTAGAGAGAGGTGGGGTAGATAAGAGATCAACCAAAAGACTTGTATGCATGCATATAAGCATAACCAATGGACACAAGACACTGGGGGGGTTAGGCCATGCATGGGAATGGAGTGAGAGGGGGCAATGGGAAGATATGTACACATATAATATATTAATTTAAAAAAGAAAGAAAAAAGAATGTAGCATATGAGCACATCATCAGACTATCTATAACAGAAGGGAGAATGAATGAACTGAAGCAAGCATTAAGGTTGAAGCAAAGAGAGAAAAACCTTTGAAAATATAAAAGTCAAAAGATATATGGAACCTTGTACAAAGTTCTAACATATATAAGTGAAGTATCCCAAAGGGAGGAAAGAAAAAAAATATGTAGAAGCCATCCTTCAAGAAATTTTTAATAAGAATATTGCAAGAATGAAGAAAAATAATCATATCTAGGGAAAAAAGAAAAAAATCCTTTATAAACTCAACAGTACAAAAATCATATAACTGCTGAAAAAAAAATAAAGAAAAAATATAAAAAGTATACCTTTAAAATAATAAGAAAAATAGATGATTTCTCAACTCAAAATATAAAAGCCAGCCCTAGATTGTTTGGTTCAGTAGATAGAGTGTCAGCCTGCAGACTGAAGAGTCCCAGGTTCGATTCAAGTCAAGGGCACATGCCCGGGTTGTGGGCTCAAAGGCCAGGAGGGGGTGTGCAGGAGGCAGCCGATCAGTGATTCTCTCTCATCACTGATGTTTCTATCTCTCTCTCCCTCTCCCTTCATCTCTGAAATCAAATGTGTGTGTGTGTGCGTGTGTGTGTGTGTGTGTGTGTGTGTGTGTGTGTGTATGCCAGAGATGATGAATATCATCTTAAAAAAAAAGAAAAAAATTACAGGGGGCATCCATCAAACAGCCGGGGACACAGGGACCCAGAACTCCACTCTCCAATCGGCGCAGACACACGGCAGAATCATGGATCCACAGAGCGCATAGAAAGGTCAGATTTCACTTGAGATAAGAGGGAGGTGGATGTCTGTAAAGGTCTGAAAGGTGCAACTGGCGGAGGCACCCACCGAAGAGCTGGGGACCCAGAGCACGGCTCTCCAGGCGGAGCGGAAACGCGGGCAGCGGATTTGGAGATCCACAAAGCACAAGGAAAGTTTGTGCCTTTCAATCAACGTAGGAGAGAGAATTACATAACCAGACACCCAGAGAAGAAAGACCATGGGCAGAAAAAGAAACAGCCCACATAAGACAGACAGGCAAGTTTCACCAGAAAAGGAAGTAAATGAAATAGAAGCAGAAATAAGCCTGCCAGAGAAAGAGTTCAGAGAAATGATCATAAGGTGGATGAAAAGAATGGAAGACAAAATCGACAATCTGAGTAAGAGCCAAGAGGAATAAAGAAGACCCAAGAGGAGACGAAGTACCAGCAAGAAGAAATGGAGAAGAACCTACAGGAGGTGCGGAATAAACAAGAAGAAATGAACAATGACATCACTACTGTAAAAAACTCAATAGAAAGCATCAAAAGTAGACTAGAAGAAATAGAGGACCAAATCAGTGAGCTAGAAGACCCGGTAGGAAAAAATACCCAAGTACAGCTGCTTCTAGAAAAAGAAGTTAAAAAGCAAGAGGAGAGCCTAGGCGAACTTTGGGATAACATGAAACAAAACAACATCCACATAATTGGGGTTCCAGAAAGAGTGGAAACTGAATAAGGATTAGAGAACGTGTTTGAACAAATAATGACATAAAATTTCCCCAATATAGGAAAGAAAAAACCCACACAAATCCAAGAAGCTCACAGATTCCCAAGCAAAATGAACCCCAACAAACCGACTCCAAGGTACATTATAATTAAATTGGCAAACACTGACGACAAAGTAAGAATACTAAAAGCAGCCAGAGAGAAACAGAAAGTTACCTACAAAGGAACCCCCATAAGACTAGCTACTGACTTCTCAACAGAAACTTGTCAGGCCAAAAGGGAATGGAATGAAATATACAAAGCCATGCAAAGGAAGAGTCTCAATCCAAGAATACTATATCCTGCAAGACTCTCAATCAAAATTGAAGGTGAAATCAAAAGCTTCACAGAAAAAAGGGACTAAGGGAATATATTACCACCGAACCAGAAATGCAAGAAATGTTAAATGGTCTGTAGTAATAAAAAGAGGAAGCAAAGAAGGAAATCAGGGGTAAGGACTAAAAATGGCAACAGATAAGTACTTATCAATAATAACTTTAAATGTAAATGGATTAAATGCTCCAATCAAAAGACAGAGGGTACCCGATTGGATACGAAACCATGATCCATATATCTGCTGTCTGCAAGAAACCCACTTCAGGAAAAGAGATGCACACAGATTGAGGGTGAAGGGATGGAAGATGGTATTGCAGGCAAATGGAAATGAAAAAAAAGCTGGGGTTACAATACTTATATCTGACAAATTAGATGTCAAAGTGAAGGACATAATAAGAGATAAAGAAGGCCACTACATAATACTAAAGGGAACAATCCAACAAGAAGAAATAACTCTGGTAAACATATATGCACCCAATATAGGAGCATCTAAATACATAAAAAAACTCTTAGAGGATATTAAGGGGGAAACTGACAGCAATACAATCATAGTAGGAGACTTTAATACCCCACTGTCACCATTGGACACATCCTCTAAACAAAAAATCAGTAAAGAAACATCAATCCTAAATAACTCACTAGACCAGATGGAATTAACTGACATCTTCAGAACATTTCACCCCAAAGCCACAGAATATACATTCTTCTCCAGTGCACATGGGTCATTTTCAAAGATAGATCACATGTTGGGTCATAAGAAAAGTCTCTTCAAATTCAAGAAGATAAAAATCATATCAAGCATTTTCTCAGACCACAGTGGCATAAAACTGGAAATTAACTATAATAAAAACAATAGAAAGAAATCAAACACATGGAGACTAAACAGCATGCTATCAAACAACAACTTGGTAACCAGAGAAATCAAGGAAAAAATAAAAAACATCATGGCAACAAATGACAATGACAACACAACAATCCAAAATTTATGGGACACAGTGAAAGCAGTCTTGAGAGGGAAGTTCATAGCACTACAAGCCTACTGCAAAAAACAGGAAACAATGGTAATAAATCACCTAAACCTACAACTCAAAGAGCTAGAGAGAGAGCAACAAGAAAAGCCCAGTGTACTCAGAAGGAAGGAAATAGTGAAGATCAGAGCGGAGATAAACAACTTGGAGACCAAAGAACAATTCAAAAGATCAACAAAACAAAGAGCTGGTTCTTTGAAAGGACAAACAAGATTGACAGACCTCTAGCAAGGCTTACCAAGAAGAAAAGAGAGAAGACCCAAATAAACAAATTCAGAAATGAAAGAGGAGAAATAACAACAGACCCTGCGGAAATAGAAAGGATAGTTAAAAAATACTATGAACAACTCTATTGCAACAAATTGGACAACCTGCAAGAAATGGACATTTTCCTAGAAAAATAAAACCTTCCAAAACTCAATGAGGAGGAAGCCAAACATCTCAATAGTCCAATAACTATGGAAGAAATTGAAGCAGTAATCAAAAAGCTTCCAGCAAATAAAAGCCCGGGACCAGATGGCTACACAGGAGAGTTTTAACAAACATTCAAGGAAGAATTAAAACCTATCCTCCTCAGACTATTCAAAAACATTCAAGAAGAAGGAACACTTCCAAACACCTTCTATGAAGCCAGCA
>PVJN01002331.1:0-63338 GCA_004026805.1 Lasiurus borealis
ATGCTTACATACATGCATACAAGTCCTTCAGTTGATCTCTTACAGGCCCCCTCTCCATTCTCCCCTGCCTTCCCACAGTCTGTTCATTGCTTCTTTGCCTCTGTATCTGTTTTTTGTTTTTTGTCTCTCCCCACTCCCTCGATTCTTTTCTTTAAAAACATCTTGCCTCTGCAGGCTAGAAATAAACTTATAAGAACAAAAAATGTTTGAGTCCCAATTTCAATGTCCAATAGTTTTGAGTCCCAGTTTCAATGTCAAACAGTTCCTTATATGTACACGTCAGCAATAGTATCTGGATGGTGGACAAATGGTGGCAATGCAGGTCTAGCCCTCTCTGGTTTGGTCCTGGGCATCCTGTAGCGACGTTCAGCTGCTGACTGCTAGCATGGCAAGGCATCGTCAATATCTTTCATCTCTGGACTGTTTCTCCTCTTATCTTTGTGGTTGGAGCAGACCTGTCAGTTCCTCTCCGTTGCAGGAGTCCACAACTCCAAGACCAAGTGGACTCCTGCAACAGAGAGGAATTTTATTATTATTTAAAAATATTTTTATTGATTTTGGAGAGAGGAAGAGGGAGGATAGAGAGATAGAAATATTGATGAGAAACACCCATCAGCTGCCTTCTGCACACCCCCTATTAGGGATCCATCCAGCAACTTGGGGAGGTGCTCTGACCAGGAATTAAACGGTGACCTCCTGATCCATGGGCCCATGCTCAACCACTGAGTCACACCAGCCAGACACACAAATTTTAATTTTATACAACTTATTGTTTTGTTAATATTGTTTGACTTTATGAACTCAAAAGATAATAATCCCCAAGAATTAGAACACATAAATTTGTATCATTCTAAAATTCAGGAATTTTGAGATTCCTGTTTTTACTTCTTAAATATTTGTTTACACTTACAGTAAATGAAATAGAATAATTTGTGCAACAATTATTTTAAGAGTGCCTAGTATTGAAGGCATTGTTTTGGGCACTGAGAAAAAAAATCTGCAGTGGGAAAGGGGACAAAAATCCTTATCTGCTTTGATGGAGCTTAATCTGTTTGGGGAGAGATAAAGTAAATAAATAAATAAATAGTTATGGAGGAAAATAGAGCAGGGGGGAGGGATGCAGATCACATACAGCCTTTTAAGCCTTTGGCTTGCACTGTGACTGAAATGGAGGAATTATTGGAGTGTTTCAAACAGAGAAGAGATATGATATGACTTAGGTTCTATGAGCTAGACAGCCTTGCACAAATTTCTTCAACTTTCTGTGCCTCATTTTTCTCATCTGTAAAAGTTTTTATTTCAGAAGGCCATTATGAAAAAGTTAACATTTGTCAAGTGTCTGGAAAGTGTAGACCTGTGTAACTAAGATAAAGTAACCACTGAGAAGACTATGCTTGCAGCAGATTTAGTGTTTAGGATATCTTTTAGACATCCAAGCTACTTAAAAGTTAATTGAACAGCTGAAACTGGTTTGGCTCAGTGGTTAGAGCACCAACCTGCAGACTGAAGGGTCTCAGGTTCTATTCCGGCATGTACCTTGGTTGCGGGCACATCCCCAGTGGGGGCGTGCAAGAGGCGGCTGATTAATGTCTCTCTCTCATCGGTGTTTCTAACTCTCTATCCCTCTCCCTTTCTCTCTGTGAAAATCAATAAAAATATATATTTAAAAGTTAATTTAACAAATAGTTCTTGAGCTCCTGCAAGGCATTGTACTAAGCACTGGGGAAATATTTAAAAAACAAAGATGAAGTCCCTGCTCTTGACAGGATTGGGATCTACAGGAGGAATCAGACATGCAACGAGGCAAGGCTGTATCATATTCTACTAGAGGCCCAGTGCACGAATTTGTGCATGGGCGGGGGGGGGGGGGAACCATGGGAAATTGTCTGTGGGAGCACACTGACCACCAGGGGGCAGCTCCTGCTTTGAGTGTCTGGCCTCTGGTGGTCAGTGTGCATCATGGTGACCGGTTGACCGATCTTTTGGTTGTAATTATTGCTTAGGTTTTTATATATATAGATAATAGAGTTTTGAACTGCATTGTCTGAGAGCCCAGAAAAGAAGTGCTATGGTAGCTTCCCAAAAGAAGGATCATTTAGGCTGGGCTTTGAATGGTGAATTATTTTGGTGAATAGTTGTTGTGGGAAGGGCAATAGCTAATGGCGATAACCACAAGGTGAACGAAGGCTTGGAGGTAATTAAGTGCAATATTTTTGAGGGGTGAGAGCAGAATGGAGTTTGGTGTGGTTAGAACAAAGATCGAATAAAGGAATGACTTTATGAGCCTTATTCTGCCCCCCACATAATTACTAACAGCCTCCCTCCCATACTCACACATCCAAACATACAATTTATGTACAGAATGACATCTAATGCAGTTTCAGAATAAATCCCTAAACCCATATTTCAACCACACTGCTAACCACACATTCTCACTATGTAGAAATTCTAGATCCAAACTCTAGGGCAGTTCTGTCCAATAGAAATTTTTGCAACAATGGGAATGTTCCATACCTGCATTGTCCAGTACAGTAGCCACTAGCCACATGTGGCCCTGTAATACTTGAAAAGTGGCTACTGAAGTTTTAATTTAATTTAATTTAAGTTTTAAAATCTAAACAGCCATATGTGGCTGGTGGCCACTGCATTGAACAGTGCAGTTCTAGGGTATAGAGTTTGTAGTAGTGACTGAGAGAAGATAAAGGTAGAAGATAAATTGTGTTCATATTGAATGCTAAAGATACTGAGCATAGTGACAGGTTAAAAAGCTGAATTGGGGTACTATGAGACTAAAGTGATTTATAGTGAAAGCGAACTAAGGTAAAGAAATAATCAAACAGGTAAAATTGGAAAAATATTTAAGATATTTAAAGCAACTTTTAAAAATGTGTTTATTCTATTTTTCTGAAATTACTTACTTGATTTTCAATTTGAAATATAACTTGCTAAATATATTCTGAGTAATTTTACATACTATAAATATGAATCGTCCATGTAACTCTGGTCGCAGAGAAATTTTGACAATATGTCATATTCACTATGAAACTAAAAAAATGTTATACTTTAATTTTAATGTTGTTCCAGATATCACTGACATCTTGACAGATATTTGTTAAAATTTAAATATATTTAGGCATATGATAATAATATATCTATCTGTATTGAGTGAAATGACATGATTAGCAAAGAAAGAAGTCTGAATCATTTTGGTCTAGTATGACCAAGATGTTAATGATTCACTTGTTTGTCATAGTAATTTAAAGATTTTATTTGAATTCTGTCTAATATTCTGGTCTCCATGCATATCTCTTCAATGTATTTATTTATTTACTTATTTATTTTAAATATATATTTTTATTGATTTCAGAGAGGAAAAAAGAGGGAGAGAGAATCACTGATTGACTGCTCCCTGCTCTCCCTGCACTGAGAACTGAGCCTGCAACCCAGGCATGTGCCCTTGACCAGAATCGAACCCGAGACACTTCAGTCCCCAGGCAGACGGTCTATCCACTGAGCCAAGCTGGCTAGGACTTTATTTATTTTTTAATTAATTTTTTAAAAATTGATCTTAGAGAGAGGAAGGGAGGGAGGGAGAGAGAAACATTGATGGGAATGAGAGAAACATCAATAAATGTGCCCCAACTGGGAATAGAACCCGAAACCTGAGTGCCTGATTGGGAACTGAACTTACTGCCTTTTGGTGCATGGGATGATGTTCCAACCAATGGAGCCATCTTTCTTCACTTTAAAGTGTGAAGTCTGAAATACTGTATTAGTTTTATTAACTTTCTTAGAGTTATTTAATCAAAACTAACTATTATTTAACAAGCAAGGACAGCAAACTAAAACTAAATATTTTCAAATATGAAAGAAAGTACAGGTACAAGCAACATGAGTAAATCTTAGTGTCATAATATGATAATCTGCTTATAGTAAAGTCCAAAAGCAAGGCTCAGGGTTATGGTTAACCCTGAAGTACAAGGGGGAACAGGAAACACAGGGGGACAAGATGAGAAACTCAATATATGGGTAAATATGATCCTTTAGAGAGGAAGGGAGAGAGAGAAAGAGAAAGATGGAAACATTGATTTCTTGTCCCACCTGTTTATGCACCCATTAGTTGATTCTTGTATGTGCCCTGACAAGGCACATCTTGGTGTATCGGGATGATACTCTCACCCAGTGGTCGGCATACCGCAGCTCGGTTTGCCACTTTGTTGACAAATGAGTTTGCTGACCACTAGACTAGACTAAATGTTACTGTGTAGTTGGAAGCTCTGAGGATTAGGCAATTGTGGCATATTGTGTGCAAAGAGGTAAAGCGTAGTATATAACAGTGGTCGGCAAATTCATTAGTCAACAGGGCCACAAACTGCGGCTCTAATGGCTAAACTACCCTGCCAGAAAGGAAGAGGGAGAGATAGAAACATCAGTGAGAGAGATTCATTGATTGGCTGCCTCCTGCATGCCCCTTACTGGGGATCGAGCTCTCACTGGGATTCAAACCACTGAGTCATGCTAGCTGGACTGATATATTCTTATTAAAACTTTATTTTGGGACAGAGTAGTGACTTCTCTTATGTTCATTATAACCTAAGGATTATAATTAATCCAACTAAGGGCACCTGAGGTCCAGAAGAGAAAAAACAATAATAAGACAAACTCAAAAATTTTCAAAAAAATTAGACTTTAATATTTTTGAAGTAATATTCCCCCAAAGTCTCCTGATATATTTTTTTTCTAATTGTCTTAGCAAAGAAATTATTTGGAGTTATATTTTATACTAGAGGCCCAGTGCATGAATTCATGCATGGAGGGCGGGGGAGGGGTGTGTCCCTCAGCCCAGGCTGCACCCTCTCCAATCTGAGACCCGTTGAGGATTGTGCAACTGCCTATTTAGGCTGGATCAACCTAAACGGGCAATTAGACATCCCTCTCACAATCCAGGACTGCTAGCTCCCAACTGCTCACCTGCCTGCCTTTCTGATTGTCCCTACTTTGCCTGTGAGCCTGATCACCCCCTAAACACCCCCCTGCCAGCCTGATTGATGCCTAACTGCTCCCCTGCCAGCCTGTTTGCCCCTAACTGCCCTCCTCTGTGGGCCTGGTCACCCCTAACTGCCCTCCCCTGCAGGCCTGGTCCCCCCCAATTGCTCTCCCAGCATGCCTGGGTCCCCACCGCTCCAACTGCCCTTCCCTGCAGGCCTGATCACCCCCAACTTCCCTCCTCTGCTGGCCTGGTCACCCCTAACTGCCCTCCCCTGCAGGCTTGATCATTCCCAACTGCCCTCCCTTATAAGCCTGGTCCCTCCCAATTGCCCTCCTTTGCAGGCCATCTTATGATGGCCACCTTATGATGGCCATCTTGTGTCCACATGAGGACAGGATCTTTGACCACATGGGGGCAGCCATCTGTGGTTGGAATGATGGTCAATCTGCATATTACTCTGTTATTAGATAGGATAGAGGCCTGGTACCTAGGTGGGGGCCAACTGATTTGCCTTGAAGGGTGTCCCAGATCAGGGTGGGGGTTACCTTGGGGAATGGGGTGGCCTGGGCTAGGGGCCTGTGGTGGTTTGCAGGCCAGCCACGCCCCCAGTAACCCAAGTGGAGGCCCTGGTATCTGGGATTTATTTATTTATTTATCTTTTACAAGTGAAACTTTGTAGCCTGGAGCAGAGCCAAGCCTCCTGCTTGCTTCGTGGCCACAGCCATTTCTGTTGGGATTTATTTATCTCCTATAATTGAAACTTTGTTGCACTGAGTGGAAGCCTGAGCCAGTCAGGATATGAGGAAAGCTTGGCTTCCTCCATTGCAGGGGAAACCCAAGCCTCCCTCCAGCTCTCTCCATGGCCACAGCCATCTTGGTTGGGGTTAGTTTCCAAACCTACCCCTGATGGGCCGGTGGGTGTGGTTGGTGGGTGTGGCTTGTTGTATAGCAGAGGTATGGTCATTTTGCATTTTACTCTTTTAAAAAATTATATATATATATATATATATATATATATATATATATATAATTGATTTCTTACAGAGAGGAAGGGAGACAGATAGAGAGCTAGAAACATCTATTAGAGAGAAACATCAGTCAGCTGCCTCCTGCATATCCCCCACTGTGGATGAGCCTGCAACCAAGTACGTGTCCCTGACCAGAATCGAACCCGGGACCCCTCAGTTCACAGGCCGACGCTCTAGCCACTGAGCCAAACTGTTTCAGCTGCATATTACTCTTTTATTAGATAGGATGGATGCCACTTTGCATCTCTTTCTCAAGTTGCCAGTGTTAGGACAATAAATAGTCATAGGACTGAAAGAATTTTCAGGGTAATTAAACTTTGAATAATCACATTATAGTGTATTTTTTTTTAAATAAAGTTTGGGATGTTAACCTATTTTATATGATTAAATTAATAAAGAAAGTAAAACTTACAACAAATATTATATTAAACGCAAAAGAGATTCATTTATTAAAATGTATTAGAGAGGATAATCATTGTCTCCCCTCTGCAAACTCTTTTTATAAAAATTTTTATTTTCTGGCCCTACCTGGTTTGATTTAGTAGATGGAGCATCAGCCTGAAGAATTCTGGGTCAGATTCCAGTCAAGGGCACATACCTTGGTTGTAGGCTGGCTCCCCAACCCTGGTCCTAACCCATTCAGAAGGCAACCAACACATTGCTGTTTATCTCTCTCTGTCTCCCCTTCCCCTCTCTCTAAAAAACAGTGGAAAAATCTCCTCTGGTGAGGATTAACAACAAAAAATTATTTACTGAGAGAGAGAGAGAGAGAGAGAGAGAGAGAGAGAGAGAGAGAGAGATTGATTTGTTGTTCCACTTATTTACTTTTTTCATTGATTGTGCCTATCCAGGGCCTGCAAACTCTTTTAAGAGAATTGTTCCTATTCCAGCCCTTTACTGTATATATTCTCTCTCTCTCTCTCTCTCTCTCTTTCCCTCTCCCCCTCCTCCCTCCCCGCCCCCGGCACACACAAACACACACATGCACGGAGCTGACTGAGCCTGCAGTGATACCTGAACCAGGAAAATGCCATTCACAGGCTAAGCTGAGCCAAACAAAATATCACGAGAGAGGCTGTCTGGGAACTAAGACTCCACAACAGATGGAACTTTCAGCTGAAGTGTAACAGTGCAAAATGGTAAAGGCCTTTAACTCTCTGCATATGTATATGCTGAGGAAACTTGAGTTGCCCTAATTTTTGTCTTGAATATTCAGTTTTCCTTGGACTCCACATAATTATGTCCTTAGACTAAAAATCCCTTTTACTTGAACTAATCTGAGCAAATTTCTGATGTTTAACCTCCAAATGACCTGATTTAGAGTTAACAATTAGAGTTCATGAAATCTCACCCATGAACCATGAATCCAGCTTTACTGAGATGAATAGTGCCCTCCAAATTCATGTCCATCTGGTCTTTACAGATGTGATTAGTTAAAATGGAGTCATACTGAGGGTGGGCCTAAATCAATGACTGGTGTCCTTTTAAGAAGACATGCAGGGAAGAAGGCCAGGTAAAAACGGAGTCAGAGCCAAAACTGGTTTGGCTCAGTGGATGAAGCACTGGCCTGCGGACTGAAGGGTCCCAGGTTTGATTCTGGTCAGGGGCATGTGCCTTGGTTGCCGGCACATCCCTGGTGGGGGTGGGCAGGGGGCAGCTGATCGATGTCTCTCTCTCATCGATGTTTCTAACTCTCTATCCCTCTCCCTTCCTCTCTGTAAAAATCAATAAAATGTATTTAAAAAACAAAACAAAACAGAGTCAGAATATGGTGATGGAGCCGCAAGCCAAAGAATACCAAGATCTACCAGCAAGCACCAGAAGCAAGGAAGGGGTCTTTCTTTTAGCCTTCAGAGGGAAGAGGGCCCTACTGACACCTTGATTCCAGACTTCTGGCCTCCAGAACAGTAAGAAATGAATTTCTGTTCTTTTAAGCCACTGTGTTTGTGGTACTTCATTACAACACCTCTGGGAAACAAATACACCAGCCAAGCTTGCCATTTGTCTTACAATGGATTGGTTAGTAGCAATAAGAAAGCAAAACATTTTGCCTTCTGAGAGACAAATTTCATTCTCATTTTTTAAGCTAAAGATTTTGTTTTTTTACAGAAACATACAAACTGGTTTATTATCTAGACCACTGATATCTATCGATATATATTCTAGAGGCCCAGTGCACAAAATTCATGCATGGGGGGTGTGTCCTTCAGCCCAGCCTGCTCCCTCTCCAATCTGGGACCCCTTGAGGGATGTCCGACTGCTCCTTTAGGCCCGATCCCTCTCACAATCCATGACTGTTGGCTCCCAACTGCTCAGCTGCCTGCCTTCTGATTGCTCCTAACTGCTTCTGCCTATCAGCCTAATCACCCCTTAACCACTCCCCTGCCAGCCTGATTGATGCCTAACTGCTCCCCTGCTAGCCTGTTTGCACCTAATTGCCCTCCCCTGCAAGCTTGATCATCCCCAACTACCCTCCCTTGCAGGCCTTGTCCCTCCTAACTGCTCTCCCCTGCTGGCCATCTTGTGGTGGCCATCTTGTGTCCACATGGGGGCAGGATCTTTGACCACATGGGGGCAGTCATCTTGTGTGTTGGAGTGATGGTCAATCTGCATATTACTCTTTTATTAGATAGTGTAGAGGCCTGGTGCATGGGTGGGGGCCAGCTGGTTTGCCCTGAAGGATGTCCTAGATCAGGGTGGGGGATTGCCTTGGGTGGTGGAGCAGCCTGGGAGAGCTGCCTGTGGTGGTTTGCAGGCCAGCCATGCCCCCCAGTGACCCAAGTCGAGGCCCTGGTATCTGGGATTTATTTATCTTGTACCATTGAAACTTTGTAGCCTGGAGCACAGCCAAGCCTTCTACTAGCACAGCCATTGAAACTTTGTTGCCTTAAGCAGAGGTCTGGGCCTGCAAAGGAGTGTGGAAAGCTTGGCTTCCTCCATCTCCAGGGACAACCGAAGCCTCCCTCCTGCTCTCTCTGTGGCCGTAACCATCTTGGTTGGGTTAATTTGCATACTTGCTCTGATTGGCTAGTGGGCTTGGCTTGTGAGTATAGCAGAGATACAGTCCATTTGCATATTGCTCTTTTATTAGATAGGATATGAAAGGCTAATATGCAAATTAGCTGCTTGGGAGTTCAACTGGAAACTGGGAGTTCAATCTCTTGCTATGATGTGCACTGACCACCAGGAAGCACCACAGAATGAAGGCAGGCCCAGGCTGGCAGCCATAAGGCCCCAATCTGCCCTGATCACGGGCCAGGCCTAGGGACCCTATCCGTTCATGAATTTGTGCACCAGGCCTCTAGTTAAATATAATGGAATTATTCTGCCAAAGTGTAGTTTATTGATTTGATTAATCAATTTTTGATGTTTAAAAAAATTCACTGGAATAAAATTCAACAATCAAATGTTAGTTTGTGTCTTTTATTAACCCAAATACAGTTACTTGTCTTCTGGTTTGTTGAAGCAATAGGTCAGAAAACACTTGCTACAATAATGTCTGTCAAAGTGGCTGGACATAAAAACTGCAGCACCACATTCATCTGAAGGACATTCCCACAAAGACATCTGATTTTGCTATTCTTATCCACTTTGTAGTATCTTAGGACAGCCAGCTTAACTTTCCTTAGGCTTATTCTTCTTAAAAGTGGTGTAAGACTTCTTCCTTTCCTTAGCACCACCACGACGTCTCAGCACAAGATGAAGAGTGGGCTCGGTTTGAATGTTGTAGTGAGGCAAAGTACGTCCATCTTCCAATTGATCCCCAGCAAAGATCAGTCTTTGCTGATCAGGAGGAATTCCTTTCTTATCCTGGATCTTGGCCTTTGCATTTTCTATCGTACCCAAAGGTTCAACCTCGAGAGTGGTCTTCCCCATGAAGGTTTTCACAAAAATCTACATGTTGGCAGCGACTCCACCACAGATGGTGGATCAGAAAGGAAAAACCCAAATTTTTGCTTTTGAGAGAGACCTACGGAACATTTATAAAGCTGTGACCAACAACTTACCTTATTTCTACATTTTTCTCAATTAAGTTTGTGAACCTCAGTTTATCTCTAGAATCTGCATTTTCATTTTTTCACTTACTCATATTCTTTTTTTTTAATATATTTTATTGATTTTTTACAGAGAGGAAGGGAGAGGGATAGAGAATTACAAACATCGATGAGAGAGAGACATCGATCAGCTGTCTCCTGCACCCCCCACAGTGGAGATGTGCCTGCAAGCAAGGTACATGCCCCCAACCGGAATGGAACCTGGGACCTTTCAGTCCGCAAGACGATGCTCTATCCACTGAGCCAAACCGGTCTCAGCCGCTTACTCATATTCTTAAGATATAAGAACAATATGCAATTCTAGGTGTGGATTAAGGGGATAAGGATCCTTTTTCTTAGCTCAAGTATCCAAATACTGTTTTGAACAGTGCCAGCTTTTCTTTATTGCCAGCCCCTCTGGGCATCCCATCCCCAATTCATCTTCTAGGACTAAGAGGGCCTCTTGTCCCAGAAGCCTGCCCACATTTCTAAGGTATTCCCAGTGACTACCTGGCCTCGGTGTTGGCTGCACCTTCTGATAGAACCACATGGGTTCCACCTCAGCTGGCCAGCATGGTTACTGAGATTATCGGGTACAAAATGGCTCTTCCCAGGAGCAGGTGTTAGTGACTTCTGCTTTCAGGAGCCCTTGGTGTTCCCCATTATCTAGGACCTAACTTAGGTCTACCTCCTCCTCCCTATTCTCCTTGCCCTGGAAGCTACTTTCCAGAAGCCACATTTTTTGGAGCTGAACTGCACAGATTATAGCTGCTACTATAATTAGTCAAGGAAGAGCAAAAGCAGGCTCTCCGGCGCAGACTTTTTCTCTCAAGTCAAAGCAGCTTAAAAGGGAAAACCGTCTACAGAATGAAATGGATTTCCGTTTTCTTGGGTCTGCCTGCCTTGCCCCTACATCCTGGAGTTACTCCTGTTTCTAGCGTACTAGAAGGGAAGATGAATGCGTGGCGGTACTTTCCTCCTCATACCACATACCCCTCTTTGTGTGTTTTTTTTTCACATATCCCTCTTTGAATGCCTCAGCTCGTATGTTGGGGCTACATCTCTCCCGAGACTCACTCAGCTTGGTGTCCATCATCTTAGGTTTTCCTGTGAAGATTCGTCTTGTAGGCTCAGATTCTGGATTCTCAACTGAAGGCTGGAAGCCAGATTCTCCAGGTTCTTATAGGCCCTACAGGGGCCTGTAGCGTAAGTAGGCTGGCTGAGGACCTCGGGAATGTGTGTGACTGCCTGCCTCCCTGGCAGGCTGGGAAAGGGTGCAAGGCCCAATGCACTGAACCACAGGGAAATGCTCTTCACCAGGAGTAACATCTTCCTAGAAGCGAGTGTGAGCCTGAGAAACTGCTCAGAGTAGGTTTCGCCCATAGCCGTGTTAGGATTCCAGACCAGTGTTGGCTTGTATTTTTTCTGTGTCTTAACTTTTGGATTCTTTTGTTAAACCAACAAGCCGAGAGTTTGACCCTGTGGGGATTCATGTCGTTGGCACTAGCTGCTCTTTGGCCAAGGCCTTCATAAATGATTCAGTAATCCTTTTGTCTATCCTCCAGCCCCAGATTAAGACCATAGCCGGAGAAGAATTTGAGGTCAGCACCAACCAAGTCTGAATTAAAGCTGTTATATTTCCTCTGGAGGCATTTCGCCTCAGGCCTGGGCTATTTGCAGCATTAAATCTTGGGCTCAGGACACCACAGGAGAAAGGTTTGTGTAGTGTTATAAAGGTTTGCTTAGTGTGTAGTTTGGGCCTACCTCGCTATTTCTGTATCAGCGGGCTGCTGATATTCACATTAGAACATACCTGAACCCCTCTGCTAAAGGCCAGAGCCCTGCTCCCCTGTGGAGGTCAGATTTTCAGCCCCCGGGTTTTAGGACAGAACATCTTGCCACGTCCTGCGGGTAGTGAAGGACGTCAAACATCAGATCCTGAGATTGGGAACCTCTGGCTCAGAGGATCGCCTTCAAGAGTCCACCTCGCCAAAACCGGTTTGGCTCAGTGGATAGAGCGTCAGCCTGCGGACTGAAAGGTCCCAGGTTCGATTCCGGTCAAGGGCATGTATCCTGGTTGTGGGCACATCCCTGGTAGGAGGTGTGCAGGAGGCAGCTGATTGATGTTTCTCTCCCATCGATGTTTCTAACTCTCTATCCCTCTTCCTTCCTCTCTGTAAAAAAAGTCAACGAAATATATGTAAAAAAAAAAAGTCCACCTCTGTGAGAACCTCAAGCCCTGTAGTTGGCTATTGATTCTTTTTGCCAACTTTTATGGAAACTGCCTTTGAATGAGCCGCTACAGAAGCGAAGGTGATGTGAGGTGCCAGCCACCCAAGACAAACCAGATGTCCCTCAAAAGCAGAACCTGCAAAGGTGAGTGGAACCCTTTTTCTCACTGGTTTTCCTCTGCAAATTCATTTGCTTTTCATTTTCCAAGAACTGTAAACTCTTGCTATTTTCTATGTTCTCGGGGACCCTGGGTAGAGAACAAAGCTTGATTTCAGAGCAGACGTAGGCCAAGAACCCATGGCATTGAGTGTGCTGAGTCCAGACAAATATTTATATACACATCCACATTTGAAGAGAAAATATATTTCTTTAGGTTTCAAACACTGTGATATAAATAAAGCAAAAATAAAAACCTGTTGTCAAGTTAAAAGAAAAGAACAATATGCAAGATGGAGAAACTGAAAAAAATCGAACGGTTGGTTGGCACGCAGCTCCACCAAGCTTTGGCTCAAAGTATTTGCTTGTCAGCTGATATATAAAAGTCCCAAACTGGAATTTTAAAAAGCACTTTAGGAATGAGAATATGTAATGAGGTTGTGCAAAATTTCCATGCACTAAAGGCAGAGTTATCTGGCTTAATAATCAAGTAATTATTTTATGTTCATTTTATTAACTGAGAATTTGTTATAAGTGCAATATTTTCTGTCTCTGTAACCATCGAGTAGCGTTATAACAACGATGTCAGATTTTAAGAACGAGTAGCTGAACTTTGAATTTCTGGTTTAACTAGAAATGTAACCACATCAGAACTGGTAGCCAGCACTATCTGACTCGTCCAAGGAATGTGCTGAATTTGCGCAACTTTTGTCTTCTAAATTTTTCCAAGTAATTCCAGAAACTAAATAGCTCTTGGATGTGGAGTACCTAGACAAATACTATTTTAGAAAAACTGTTCAGAGTTCAATTGTTCAGAGACTAAAGAAAATTAAGCAGTGAGTCTGTGGGAAATTTAATAATAAGAACAGTTTTAGCTTCTAATTTTAACAGATTTGTGTCATGATTTTTAGGGGATAAGAAGTTTCCTGTTTACTGAAATTTTGACAAATTGAAACCCAGAAAACCCTTTTCTTTCCACTCTATTGAAAATATTTCTAGTCTATATCAGTTCTCTTTTTAAAAAGTCTTTTGAAAGCACAGGATAAGTAAACATAATAGGAAATGTTTGAACATACCCCAGTGCCTCAGGCCTTGTCAATCTGAAAGCCACTTTAAATTTGCGAAACTGTGGGAGAATCAGAGATTGATTGAGCCTAACAGGTGCTGCGACTGGAACTTTCCATGGAAGTTAGTTTTGTCTCCAAGTGTATTGCGTTTTTAAAAAATAGAATGGGGGAAGGCCAGTGAAGAACCTCTGTAAAATTGGGTTTTTCTTTTTAACAAGAACACAAGAGAACAAATCCATTTGTATTTACTTTTTCAGTAAGTTTAAATCCTTTAGGGGTACAGTATTAAAGGATTCTGTGACCAATGACCTTAGCAGGAAGGTTGCTTCGGAATTTGGCACAAACCGTGCTACTGTTTCCATGAGCACGAGTTACCTTTGACTCTGGTTTTGCCACTGGGAGTCACTGTGTTGTTCTTTGCTTTGTACACGTAAGCACATCTTTTTCCTATATAGAAAGGAAGAGCAATGCACTTTCTCTGGTTCTGGTTAGAGCCAGCAAAAGTGGCCTGGAAAAAAAAAAAAAGCTGAGACCGGTTTGGCTCAGTGGATAGAGTGTTGGCTTGCAGACTGAAAGGTCCCAGGTTTGATTCCCATAAAGGGCATGTACCTTGTTTGTGGGCACATCTCCACTGTGGGGCGTGCAGGAGGCGGCTGATCGATGTCTCTCTCTCATCGATGTTTCTGACTTTCTATCCTTCTCCCTTCCTCTCTGTAAAAAATCAATAAAAATATATTAAAAAAAAAAAAGTGGCCTGGGACCACAGCCTTCCAGACACATTCATTGTTCCCTGTAGGCCTCCACTGTCTCTGAAATGGTGGGAATAGTCAAACTGGGTTTTGATGCATCGATTCATTTAGCCTTCCTGTCTGGCAGGTGCTATATACTAAATGTTGAGGATGAAGACACAAGATATTGTCCCTGTATTCAACAGGCAATTTGAAGTTTTTTTTGTGTTATTGTTATGTTATTACTATATTTCCAAGTATTTGTGCTCTTAATTGACTAATTTGGAGCACAAGTATGAATGGAAGACAATGGAATTGGAGTGATAGTGGGGAATGAAACATTTTCTTAGACGTAAGCAAGAAGAAAATGTCAAACATTGCCCTCTGGTTAACAGGATTATGGGGCAGGGATTTCTTTGGACTTTCGTGTGCTTTCCAAACTTTCTAAAGAAGTTTGCCCAGATAAATGACTCCAAAATATTTAAAATTGGAAAATAAATTTAGTTTTTAAAATGTGCCAGGCGGCGTGGCTCAATGGCTGAGCATCAACTTATGAACTGGGAGGACATAGCTTGATTCTCTGTCAGGGCACTTGTCCGGATAATGAGCTCAATCCCGGGTAGAGTGTGTGTCATCTATCTCTCCCTCTCTCTTCCTCTCTGAAATCAATAAAAACATATTAAAGAACACTACAAAATATACATACGTGGTACCTCGAGATACGAGTGCCCTAACATACGAGATTTTTGAGATACAAGCCGTTGAGTGAGCGATTTTTGCTTTGAAATACGAGCAACATTTGAGATAGGAGTAATCGAGCAGATCAGCCGGCTGCACAGGACCCACCAGTTTACTGGGACTCATAGTTTCCCACGCCTCAAGGTTACAGAACGAATTAAACTCGTATCTCGAGGTACCACTGTATACAAATAAGGCAATGGAGACTAAGGAGAAAATAAACAAATGGGACTATATCAGAATAAAAAGCTTCTCCACAGTAAAAGAAACTACCAACAAAACAACAAGAAGGCCCACTACATAGGCAAACATATTTGCCAATGATATTCCCGATAAGCGTTTAATCTCCAAAATTTACAGAGATCTCATACAACTTAACAAAGAGAAGATAAATGATCCAATCAAAAAATGAGCAAAGGACCTAAATAGACATTTTTCCGAAGATGACATACAGAAGGCCCAGAGATATGTGAAAATATGCTTAAAGTCGCTAATTATCTGAGAGATGCAAATCCAAACAACAATGAGATACCATCTCACACCTGTCAGAATGGCTATCAACAAATCAACAAATGACAAGTGCTGGCGAGGATGTAGAGAAAAAGGAACCCTCCTGCATTGTTGTGGGAATGGAGACCATGGTGCAGCCACTGTGGAAAACAGTATGGAGTTTCCTCAAAAAGTTAAAATGGAACTCCCATTTGACCCAGTAATCCCACTTCTAGGAATATATCCCAAGAAACTAGAAACACCAATCAGAAAGGATATATGCACCCCTATGTTCATAGCAGCACAATTTACAATAGCCAAGATTTGGAAACAGCCTAAGTGCCCATCAGCAGGTGAGTGGATGAAAAAACTGTGATACATCTAAACAATGAAATACTATGCTTCTATAAAAAAAGAAGGAACTTTTACCATTTCCAACAGCATGATGGAACTGGAGAGAATTATGCTAAGCGAAATAAGCCAGTTGGAGAAAGATAAATATCATATGATCTCACTCATATGTGGGATATAATAATCAATATAATTTGATAACAAGAATAGATTCAGCCAAAATTGGTTTGGTTCAGTGGATAGAGCATCAGCTTGTGGACTGAAAGGTCCCAGGTTCGATTCCAGTCAAGGGCATGTACCTTGGTTGCAGGCGTATCCCCAGTAGGGGTTGTGCAGAAGGCAGCTGATCAATGTTTCTCTTTCATTGATGTTTCTAACTCTTTATCCCTCTCCCTTCCTCTCTGTAAAAAAAAATCAATAAAATATATTAAAAAAAAAAAAAAGAAATAGATCCAGAGACAAAAGGCGGGGAGTGGTATGGGTAGGTTAGAGCAACTAAAAGGTTTGTATGCATTCATATTAGCATAACCAATGGATACAGACACTGGGGCATTGTGGTCTTGCCTGGAGTGGGAATGGCTGGCAGGGTTGGGCGCGTCAATTGAGGAAAAAGGAGACTTATGTAAAACTTTAGAGAATAAACAAAGGGAGTAGAGTTAGATTTTTAAAAATATTATTAAAGCCTGGCTAGTGTAGCTCAATGGTTGAATGTCAACCCACAAACCAAAAGGTCACGGTTTGATTCCCAATTGCAGGCTTGATTCCCAGTGAGGTATGCAGGAGGAGGCAGCCAATCAATGATTCTCTTTCATCATTGATGTTTCTATCTCTCTTTCCCTCTCCCTCTCCGAAATCAATAAAAACGTATTTTTAAAATTATTATTAAAAGTTTTTTATTATTCAGTCAACTCATCTGTTTTAAGATTTGAGGATATCACTCGGACTTTTGAAATTCTAAGAAATTGTGGAGTTTTAGAAAGTTTCCCAACAAAATTCCTTGGCCCAATGACTTACAAGGTTATTTCAATGAAACAGTTATTTTATTATTTATTCATAATGTATCCCTCAACTCACAAAAGAATGAGACATGGTTCGCTGAAGGCTTAGCTAGAAAATAATCACCTCTTATTGTGGACACCAAGGGCTTTGTCACTGAGTTGAATGTCAATCCTGTCTCTCAGGATACATTTTCTCACCGGGTCTCCTTCCACCTTGCAAAGGATTCTTTAGCTCTTCCCACCAGTTTACTAGGTATTTCCAGATATATATGTGGTGGATAAAATTTGGACTGAGGCTGGGAGCCTTTGGGGCCTGCAGGAGACAGCACATCCCCTACTGGGTTTGAGCTAGCAACCTAGGCAAGTGCCCTAACCAGGAATTGAACCGTGACCTCCTGGTTCATAGGTCAGTGTTCAACCACTGAGCCACGCCAGCGAGACTCAATAAAGATATATTAAAAAAAATTTTTTTTTTGAACCACAATGGATTAAGACTACTTTCCTTATCCACTCTGACTACTGCTCTTTAGCAATCCCCTCATTTTAGGAGGCACTGAAGTGTCCTTAGGCATTTTGAGGAGTTGGCTGAGGGGAAGTTGAATTTGGCACATTAAGTTTGGATTTAGTGGAGTAAATTTACGTAGTTTTCAAACATTTTTCATGTACAGTTAAGTTATTGCCAATTGTCCTAGTGCTTCCAGGACTCTCCTACTGAAAACTGTTAATGAATGTTGACAATGCAGAGTATTCAAGGATTGTCACAGTACAAGAGATCTTCAGTTACCTTCTAATCTTGTACCTCATACATGAAAGCAACTTGATAGGCAATTTCCCAAATTTGATGATGATCCTAACAATTTATGTGATGCTCCTAAAACAAGTTTCAGAGCCAAAATTAGCTTTAAAAACTAGCAATAGGAAAAAAAAAAAAAAAGAATAACCAGATTAGAGAAGACTTATTTTATTCTCTGTATAGAGAATAATATAACAAACCCAATGTCATGTGAAAAGGTGACCAAAGATCACCTTTTTTTTTTGAAAATGAGAATATGAAAATATGTAGAGACTCATTCATTAATCCACAAGTACTTATTATCTCCCTACCATATTTTCAAAAATGGTGCTAGGAGCTGGGAATAGAACAGTGAATGGACATAGATAGTCCCTGACATTGAGATATTCACAGTCTAAAGGCAGAGCAGACCCCTAACAAGTAATCATATCAGTATTTATTATTAGATTAATTGTGATAAAAGAGACATGTAAGGTGCTCTGAGAGTTAATCTAAGTCTGGGTTTTAGGGAAGGTTTCCTTGTAAAAAAATATGCAAGCACATGTAAACTGGAGGAGTAATTCCATTGAAGGGGAAGAAAGAATATCCTATTCAGGGGGAATAAGCTCTAGGTAGAAGGTACTTATTGACCTCAAAAAACCCAAAGAATGCCAGTGCAGCTAGCTTACCATAAGCAGAAGAAAGGTGGTGAATACGTCCAGCAGATGAGTTTTTCTGTTCTAAAAGTTCATATAAGTGAAATTTAGAATATACAACATATATGCTTTTGAATAAGGCTTCTTTAGCTGAGCATAATGTTTTTGAATTTCATCCATCCTACTACATGTATTTGTAGGTGTTTGTTGTTGAACATTATTAAATTGTAAGTGTATACCATGACTTATTTATCCATTCACCTGCTGACGGACATTTGGGTTATTTCCAGGTTTTGGTCACTATGGATAGAGCTGCCACGAACGTTCATATATAAGAGATGTGAGATTTTTAGTTCAGTGTTACTCCCCCTTCATTGTACTACAGAAGCAAGAATATGCTTTGTGTCGCACAGAAGTTTTTATTTATTTTTAAAATATGTTTTATTGATTTTTACAGAGAGGAAGGGAGAGGGATAGAGATGAGAGAGGAACATCGATCAGCTGCCTCCTGCACACCTCCTACTGGGGACGTGTCCGCAACCAAGATACATGACCTTGACCGGAATCGAACCTGGGACCCGACGCTCTATCCACCGAGCCGAACCAGTTAGGGCAGAAGTTTTAATAAAAGTGCAAAGAACAGCTCAATACCCACTGGATCCTTTGTTGGCCTCATGAAGGCACTTGGGGTTCTAGTTGTAGCATCGACAGATAAGAAGAGCTGGGTCAGGTAATTCAACACAGACACAGCAGCAGCCTGGCCTGAGTTTCAAATCGCCAGCATCTGATACATGAGCCAGACTTTGAGATGAAGAATGTCTAGGTAGGGAAGTGTTCTTACTGATGCTTAGAGGTGAGGCAGCGATCTCTTGTATATCCTTCAGTGTAAACCGGAATCCATAACTACCTAAGGGACTCTTTACCCCCTGCCAAATGTTCTTAATCCCACTTCCCCTTGTCCCTTTCCTCTTTCCCCCAAGGGGCGGACCTGATGGCAGGGATCTGTAACTCTAGCTTTATTGGAGAAGCCCTGGTACTGTTAGTGGATCCGCACACTCGGCAGATGTAGTCACGGAGTGAAAACAACCCCTGTGCTGAGGCCTGCTAGGGAATGTCAACTGCAACTCCCCTATGCACCTCCGTCTGATTATTCCAATTTCAGTCACGGTGTCTGTGACTTTAAACTGAAGTACAACATTGTACAAGCAGGACAGTGTGAAGAATATCAGTCCTTCATCTGGCCGGTGAGCCAGAGCTCTGACAAGGGGACTGACGGCTTTTGAGATGGCGGATTCCTTTCTGTCCTGGGCTCCTTGTGATTACCCTGAGCCGAGATGGACCTGCGATGGGCAGGAGCAAGAAGTAAAGTTTTGTTTAAGCCACTGGGGTGAAAGAAAGAAAAAAATATATATATCAGTTTTCAGTGAATTTTTATTTCCAGAGGTAAAAAAGGATAGTATTTTGAAGCATTTTTAAAAACATATATATTTTATTGATTTTTCTATAGAGAGGAAGGGAGAGGAATAGAGAGTTAGAAACATCAATGAGAGAGAGACATCGATCAGCTGTCTCCTGCACACCCCCAACTGAAGATGTGCCGGAAACCAAGGTACATGCCCTTGATCGGAATCGAACCTGGGACCCTTCAGTTCACAAGCCGATGCTCTATCTATTGAGCCAAATCAGTTTCAGCTTGAAGCATTTTTGTCTGAGAAGAGACATCTTTCTTGCAGGAATTTTCTTTCCAGGGAGGATTTCTATGGTCTTTTCATATTTTTTTCTTTCTGTTTTTTGCTATATCTTATCCTCTGTTTCTTCTTTATTTTACACACTTTGTTTTTTCTCAAAGTAAACACTTCCATTCCAGCCTCCTAGATAATTTATTCTTTTCACACATTTAATGAGTGCTTCCTATCCCATCATTTTCTCTGTTCTCTAGATTTCTTTCAAATGGATCTTTCTGTGCTATTGACAGAGTTTTTGCTTTCAGCCTCTCCTTCTTAGCCTCTAACTAACACACTTGAATATGTATAGTAGGTAATAAGGAGAGATTATTTTTCTGGTAGTGTTGTGAACTGATAACTGGGAAAAATCTCCCTATAAAACATCTTTTAAAACATCTTTTAAAAGAAGACTTGAGCTTGGCTGGCATAGCTCAGTGGTTGAGTGTTGGCCTATGAACCAGGAAGGCACGGTTTGATTCCCGGTCAGGGCACATTTCTGGATTGCTGGCTTGATCCCCAGTGTAGGGATTTCAGGAAGCAGCCAATCAGTGATCTTCCTCATCACTGATGCTTCTATCTCTCCCTTCCTTTCTGAAATCAATATATATATAAATTTAGAAGAAGAAGAGCTGAACCAGCAACAATGTAGGGGTAGATGAACATGCTCCCAGGAACAAGCTGGAATTACAACTGAAATATAGAAAGGTTTCCTGAATAATCAATGGGAAATTCACAGGAGAGAACCCTGATACCCAAGGACCGAAGGTGGAGACTGCATAGAGAGTGGTAGGAGGAGCAGAGGTGGGAAAGGACTGGCCAGGCTCCAACAGATGGCAATTGAAGTCTCAGAGAGATCTCAGCTGTGGTGGTGATGGTAGGGGGGTGCCACTAAGAACTCTGGGATCTAGCCGAGACCGGTTTGGCTCAGCGGATAGAGCATTGGCCTGTGGACTGAAAGGTCCCAGGTTCGATTCCAGTCAGGGACATGTACCTTGCTTGCAGGTATGACTCCAGTAGGGGGTGTGCAGGAGGCAGCTGATCTCTCTCTCTCTCTCTCTCTCTTCTCTCTCTCTCTCTCTCTCTCTCTCACTCTCTCTCTCTCTCTCTCTCTGTACCCACCTAAGCAGTAGGGTGCTGTCTGCCAGGGAGTGGCAGCTGAAAGTTTGGGCAACCTCTTAAAGGGCCAATGCACAAAAATTCCCTGTGGAGCCACCCACCTTGTGCTCTGGCAGAGGGAAGGTGAAGTGTACTGGAGCTATGAGAGCAGAACCCAGGTCTGGGGACTGGGGGGATAGAGCTCAGAAGGCAGACATCCCAAGTTTTCTGGGCTGAATCATTCCCTCACACAGCAGGGACATCTTTCCCCTACAGACATCTGCCTTGCCTGCAGGGAAGATAGTTGACACACCCAATTGGAAAACACCTTGCCCTGTGGCCACTTAAGAGAAGAGAAGTAACAATTAGCCCCCAGGCAGAAACAATTGCCCCGCCCTGTTGAAAAAAAACTCTTGTCCCACCTGAAGATGATTGCCTGGGCCAATTTAACTGAAATCCTATTAGTCTGTACAACAGGTGGTCTCTGGAGGCTTTGAGTCTATGTCTGATCCAATTAGTCAAAAATAGCCTTTAACACTCTCCTGCACTAGAGATTGAGAGTTGCAGAGGATCTATCTAATACGTAGTCACAAACCTAAACAGACAACTAAAATGAGGAAACAAAGAAACAACTCTCAAATGAAAGAACTAGTGAATTTTCCAAGAAGAGATAAATGAAAGAGATAAAAAAATTTATCTGAAACAGAACTCAGAGTAATGATGTTAAAAATGTTCAACAGTATGAAAAAAGATATAGTAACTATGAAAAAAGAACAATCTGAGATAAAGAATGACATAACACAAATAAAGAACACATTGGAAAGAATAAACAGCAGATTAGGGGAAGCTGAGGATCGAATCAATGAATTAGAAGACAGTTGAAAATATCACTTGCCGAGACGGGTTTGGCTCAGTGGATAGAGCGTTGGCCTGAGGACTGAGGGGTCCCAGGTTCGATTCCGGTCAGGGGCATGTACCTTGCTTGCGGGCAAATCCCCAGTAAGGGGGCGGGCAGGAAGCGGCTGATTGATGTCTCTCTCTCATCGATGTTTCTGACTTTCTATCCCTCTCCCTTCCTCTCTGTATAGAATCAATCATATACGTATATATGTATATACATGTACATATACATACATATATGCATATATATATATATAAAAAGAAAAGAAAATATCATTCAATTAGAGAACCAAAAAGAAAAAAAAAACAATTAAAAAACAGGAAGACAGCTTAAGGGAGCTGTAGGACAATATGAAACGTAACAAATATTAAAATAGTAGGTGTTCCAGAAGAGGGAGAAAGGAATAAAGAAGGTGTTTGAAGAAAACTTCCCTAATCTGGTAAAGGAAAAAGTCACACAAGTTCAAGAGACACAGAGAACCCCAAAAAAGAAGAACCCCAACAGACCCATGGCCAAACACATCAAAATTAAAACGCCAAAATTAAAGAAAAAGAGAGAATCTTAAAGGCAGCAAGAGAAAAGAAAACTGTTATCTACAAAGGAGTTCCCATAAGGCTGACATTTGATTTCTCATCAGAAACTCCATAGGCCAGAAGAGAATGGCATGAAGTACTCAAGGTAATGAAAAGCAAGGATCTGAGACCAAGATTACTTTATCCAGCAAGACTATCATTCAAAATAGACGGTCAAATAAAGAGCTTCCCAGACAAAAAAATAAAAAGGATAAAGGAGTTCACCACCACTAAGTCAGCATTATAAGAAATGATGAAACATGGCAAAGTGCTGTGATGGAGTCTAAAAAGAGAAAATGGATCATCTGTGTACTTTCTTTTGTTGTCATTTGTCAGCAAAATCATAACACAGAAATAAAGAAGTATCACTCTAGGTGTACACCTAGCCACATGAAAATTTTTTTGGTAATTTTTATTAAATATATTTTATTGAATTTTTACAGAGAGGAAGAGAGAAGGATAGTTAGAAACATCGATAAGCCGCCTCCTGCACGCCCCCCACCGGGGATGCAACCTCAACCAAGATACATGCCCTTGACCAGAATCGAACCCGGGACCCCCCAGTCCACAGGCCGATGCTCTATCTGCTGAGCCAAACCAGTTTCGGCTTTTTTTGGTAATTTTTTTAAAAAAATATATTTTATTGATTTTTTTTTCACAGAGAGGAAGGGAGAGGGATAGAAAGTCAGAAACATCGATGAGAGAGAGACATTGATCAGCCGCCTCCTGCACACCCCACACTGGAGATGTGTCTGCAAGCAAGGTACATTCCCCTGACGGGAATCGACCCCGGGACCTTTCAGTCCGCAGGCCGACGCTCTATCCACTGAGCCACACCAGTCTCGGCTTTTTTTGGTAATTTTTAAAGTGTTAATATTATAAACTAAATGTAAAACAATAAAAGATATGTAAAATAAAATATAATCACTTGTGTGACTACTAAATCTTAAAAAAAAAATAATGGAAGTATAATTGACTGTGTAATGGCCATAAATTTCCTCCTTCCCAGTATGCACATCTCTCTGCAGTGCGACTTTACTGCTGCTTGTCTCAAAAGATAGTCTCTTTCCTCACCCTTTAAACTTGGACTGCCCTGGTATTCTGACACCAAGTGGTGTGCTGAAATACAATTCAATTCTGGTGCTAACCATCTGGCACTACTGTCAGAATCGAAAGGGTAAAGGGCATGATCTCCAAAAGGCTGCTTCACTTCAGATGCCAGCCACAAGTGGAGTCCACCAGCCACCTGCACTTCTGACCAACCAACAAGCTAGAAAGATGGAGGGCTCCTATGACCAACCCCCCTCAGATTCAGTAATTCATTAGTTTGACTCATGGAACTCAGGAAAGCACTGTACTTACAACAGTTTTGTTATAAAGAATATAAGTCAGGGCCAGCTGAATGAAGAGACACATAGACGAATGCAGGGCTTCTATGCTGTGTGTGTGTGTAGAATCAGGTTGTACCATCCTTTTGACATATTGATATATTCACTGACCAGAAAGCGACTGAGCGTGGGGGTCCAGAGTTTTGATTAGGGTGTCGTTACACGGCCATGATTAATTGAGCCATTGACTATATGATTAAACTCAGTGTCCAGCTCCTCTTCCCTTGCTGGAGATTGGACTTGCTGAAAGCCCCAACCCTCCCTCTAATCACACAGTTGGTCTTTCTGGTGACCACCCCTATCCTGAGTTATTTTTCTCACATAAACTTAAGTGTTACCCAATGGCATTGCTATTACTCAGGAAATGTCAGTGATTTAGAGTCTGTCTCCCAGGAAGCAGGGACAAAAAACAGTCAAATTCTATATGATACAAGAGCTTGTAACCAATAGAATGTGGTTAGAAAGATGTTATGTGACTCTGACACTAGGCCTGAAGAAACCTTAGTTTCTACTTCATATCTTTGGAACACTGTCCTAAGACGGCCATGTAAGGAAGTTGGTACAGCTTAGTAGAGGATAAGAAGCTATGTGGTCAAGAACGAAGATGCAGCCCTAGCCGGTTTGGCTCAGTGGATAGAGTGTCAGCCTGTGAACCGAAGGGTCCCAGGTTTGATTCCGGTCAAGGGCACATGCCTGGGTTGTGGGCTCAATCCCCAGTGGGGGACTTGCAGGAGGCAGCCGATACATGTTTCTCTCTTATCATGGATGTTTCTATCGCTGTCTCCCCCTTTGTTTCTCTCCGAAATAATAAATAAATAAATAAATAAATAAATAAATAAATAAATAAATAAATAAATAAAACTATGATGCAATAGCAACCATTGAATGCCAGTCACCAGAGTGGCCATCTTGGACCCTCCAGCTGAATGCAGCTTATTAGTGACCCCGGGCGAAACCAGCAGAGGAAACCCGTGTTCAACACACAAACCTGTGAGACATAAGAAAAATCATCGCTGCCCTAACCAGTTTGGCTCACTGGATACAGGATTGGCCTGCAGACTGAAGGATTCCAGGTTTGATTCTGGTCAAGGGCATGTACCTTGGTTGCAGGCACATCCCCAGTAGGAAATGTGCAAGAGGCAGCTGATGATGTTTCTCTCATCAATGTTTCTAACACTCTCTCCCTCTCTCTTCCTCTCTGTAAAAAAAAAAAAATCAATAAAATATATATATTTTAAAAATCATTGCTGCATGAAACTACTAAGTCTTAGTGTTGTTTGTGATGCAGCAATGGATAAACTGATTTTTGGAAGCCAAAAAAGAAGGTAAAATTGGAACAGGAAGCAAATGAGCTTTCTCTCGGGTACCCTTGGGTAAAGCCTTGACAACTCATAAGGTAGGAATCTGGGATTAAGTCCCCTTAATAAAATTGAGACTTCCAGAGGCTGAGAGACAGGTGGACTGAAAAACTGCTTCCTGGTATAAGGAAAGGACAAAAAAGCATGTCTTGTCTTGGCCTGCATTCTAACTGGTAAAAATCAAGTAATTTAAAAAAAAATTTCTAACTCCTCACCGGATCTGACCTTATTTAGATTTAGAGTTTGAAAGTTTATCACCAGCATATTAGTATCAATCTGGGAACTCCCAGTTAGAATTTAACATAAAAAGTGGCCTGTGGGTAGAAAATCCTAAGGAATCTCTACAAAAAGTACTAATTCTATACATGATTTCAGCAAGCTCTCAGGATATAAGGTCAATATGCAAAAGTCAAATGTATTTTTTATTAGCAATAAACAATTGGAAATTAAAATATAAAGTTATTTACAATAGAATAAAAATCATGCAATACGTTGGAATAAATTTAACAACATATGTACAAGACCTGAACACTGCAAATTGTAAAACTGTTTTGAGAGAAATTTAAGAATACCTAAGCAAATAGATATATTGTGTTCATACTCAAAAACTCAATATTTTTAAAATGTTAATTCTCCCTAAATTGATCCATAGATTCAATGTAATACCAGATAAAATTTTGGCAGAATTTTTTGTATAAACAGATTAGTCTGTTCTAAAATGTATATAGAAATACAAAGTACCCAGAATAGCCAAAACTGTCTTGTAAAGGAAGAACAAAATTGGAAGAACTCATGTGACTTGATTTTGAGATTTAATATAAAGCTATAGTAATCAAGAGATTATGATATTGGCATAAGGATAGATGTACAGATCAATAATAGTACAGACTGCAGAGCCAAGAAGAGAACCACAAATATATAGTCAATGTTCCACGGTAATTCAATGGAAGAAAGAATAGTCTTTTTAAAAAATGGTGTTGGAATAGTTGGGTACCTATAAGCAAAAATAAAAAGCTTCATACTTACTTCATACCAAATAAAAAATTAATTTGAAATGGAGTATAGACCTAAACCTACCATTTTCCAAAAGAAAAGTTAGAGAAAAGATTTCTTACATAAGACACAAAAAGCACAACCCACAAAAGAAAAATAATTATGAAATTGAACTTCATAAAAATTAAGTGATTGCTCTTTGAAAAACACTAAGAAAATGAAAGACAAGCCACACACTAAGAGAAAATATTTGCAAAGTGTATATCTGCTAAAGTACTTGTATCTAGACTGTGTGTGTGTGTGTGTGTGTGTGTGTGTATAATATATAGTAACACTCTTTTGTTTTTATTTTATTTTTTGTTAATGCTCACTCAAGGATATTTTTTTCCATTGCTTTTTAACATAAAAAATAATGCAAAGGAGAGCCAAAACTGGTTTGGCTCGGTGGATAGAGCGACAGCCTGCTGACTGAAAGGTCCCAGGTTCAGTTCCAGTCAAGGGCATGTACCTTGGTTGCAGGCACATCCCTAGTAGAGGGCATGCAGGAGGCAGCTGATTGATGTTTCTCTCTCATTGATGTTTCTAACTCTCTATCCCTCTCCTTTCCTCTCTGTAAAATATCAATAAAATATATTTTTTAAAAAAGAAAAAAAGAATGGCAAGGAGGAAGGGAGGAGATGACCAGAGAGAGAGAAACTTCGATTTGAGAGAGACATCCATTGCTTGCCTCCCAGACACACCCCAACTGGATCAAACCTACAACCAAGGTGTGTACGCTTGATCAGAAATCAAACCCGGGATCCTTCAGTGTACAGGCCCACACTATCCACTGGGCCAAACTGGCTAGGGCTAGACTGTATTTTTAAAAACCCTCTTACTACTCAATTAAAAACGACAGAAAGAATAATAAAAGAGATAGGCAAAAGGTTTGAACTACCAGGCTACAAAATAAATATAAGTGACAATCATGAAAATATGCTTAACATCATTAGTCATTAGGGAAAACGCAAATTAAAATTATAATGACATCATCAGTAAAACGACAAGTGCTGGCTGGTGAGGATGTGGAGAAAAAGGAATCCTCCTGCATTGGTGGTGGGAATGCAGACTGGTATAGCCACTCTGAAAAACAGTATGAAGTTTCCTCAAAAAGTTAAAAATGGAACTTCCATCTGACCCAGTCATCCCACTTCTAGGAATACATCCCAAGAAACCAGAAACACCAATCAGAAAAGATATATGCACCCCCTGTTTTCATAGCAGCACAATTTACCATAGCTAAGATTTGGAAACAGCCTAAGTGCCCATCAGCAGATGAGTGGATTAAAAAACTGTGGTACATCTACACAATGGAGTATTATGCTGCTATAGAAAAGAAGGACCTTTTACCATTTGCAACAGCATGGATGGAACTGGAGAGCATTATGCTAAGTGAAATAAGCCAGTCGGAGAAAGATAAATATCACATGATCTCACTCATATAACGAACAACAAAAACTGATGAACAAAAATAGATCTAGAGACAAGGTAGTACTGACAGACTGTCCAACCTCAGAGAGAAGGCAGGGGGTGGGGGATGCTTAGAGATCAGCTAAAGGACTTGTACGCATGCATATTAATATAACCAATGGACACAGACAGGGACAGTGGGGGCTTGTTCTGGGGGTGAGAGTGTATGTGTGTGTGTGGGGGGTCAACTGGGAAAAAAGGAGACATATGTAATACTTTAAACAATAAAAAAATTATAATGACATACTATTACACTATAATGGCTAACTTTATTTTTTATTTTTTTAAATATATATTTTATTGATTTTTTACAGAGAGGAAGGGAGAGGGATAGAGAGTTAGAAACATCAATGGGAGAGAAACATCCATCAGCTGCCTCCTGCACGCCCCCCACTGGGGATGTGCCCGCAACCAAGGTACATGCCCTTGACTGGAATTGAACCCGGGACCCTTCCATATGCAAGCTGACACTCTATCCACTGAGCCACACCAGTGAGGGCATATAATGGCTAACTTTAAAGACTGATATTATTATAATAGTGACCAACTGAATTCTCATATTGCTAGTTGGAATGCAAAATGCTCATTTTGGAAAAGCTTGGCAATTTTCCAAGTAGCCACTTTGGAAAAGTTTGGCAATTTCATACAAAGGTAAATATGTAACTACTCATACAAACCAGAAATTTCACTTTTAGATATTTACCCAAGAGAAATGACAAATATTTACATAAACATAAGACTTATATACACATGTTCATATCAACTCTATTCACAATAGTAAAAAACTGGAAAGAACCTAAATGTCTATCAGTTGATAGTTCAACTAATTATGGAGTAACAATAAAATGAATGTTACTGGTATACTTGTCAACATAGAAGAATATAAAAAAGATCATGAGTAAATGAAATTGTTAGAAACAAAGGACTATATATTATATTATCCCATTCATATAAAATTCTAGAAGAAGCAAAGTACAGTGACATAATGTGAGATAGTGGTTGCCTGGGGCCAGGGTGAGTGAAGATTGACTGCAAGAAGGCACAAAGAAACTTTTTGAAGTGATGGAAAATTTTATATGTTAATTATGGTGGTGATTACTTGATAGCTTACATTTATCAAAACTCATTGAGTTGTGCTCATTAAGTTAGTGAATTTTATTATATGTAAATTCCATTTCAATAAAACAGATAAAAAAAAGTGTGGTCTGGCCCTAGCTGGTTTGGCTCAGTGGATAGAGCATCAGCCTACAGATTGAAGGGTCTGAGGTTCCATTCTGGTCAAGGACACATGCCCGGGTTGTGAGCTGTATCTCCAGTAAGGGGTGTGCAGGAGACAGCCAATCAATGATTCTCTCTCATCATTGGTGTTTCTCTCTCTCTCTCTTCCTCTCTGAAATCAATAAAATGTATCAGGTATATACTTTAAAAAGTGGCCTGTTGTTAGTATGTTCCTGGCAAACACAAAAACTTCCTGGAGGGAGATACCCTTACCTCAGGCTTCACAGGATTTCCAAAAATAAAGCCCAGTTGAATATGAGATTATCAACAAAAAATTCCAAAAACACAGAGGGAAACGATTAGCCTCCATCAATAAAAAGAGAAAGCCTGGCCAGTGTTGCCTGGTGGTTGAGCATCAACCCATGAACCAGGAGATCACACTTTGATTCTCAGGCAGGGCATATGCCTGTGTTGTGGTATCCATCCCCAGTAAGGGGCATGCAGGAAGCAGCCAATCATTAACATTTCTATCTCTCTCTCTCTCTCCCTGACTCTCTGAAAATAAATTATATTTTAGAAAAATAAAGAGAGAAAGAATAATCAGCAAAGGGAGACCCTCAAGGATCACAGATAGACTATTCCGTAAAGCTTAATAATTAAATATATATTAAAATTATAAAGACATATAATAAGGTTTGCTCAGGGGTTAAAGCATCAGACTTCGGATTGAATGGTCCCAGGTTCGATTCCTGTCAAGGGCACATGCCCAGGTTGCAGGGTCGATCCCCAGTAGGGGGTGTGCAGGAGGCAGCCAGTCAATGATTCTCTGTCATCATTGATGTTTCTGTCTCTTTTCCTCTCTAAAATAAAAAAATTAGAACAAAATGAAGACATTATTGGAAAAAGATCAGAACTTTGCAAATAACATTTATCCTGCTCAAAAAGAAGAGGAGGAGGAGGAGGAGGAGGAGAAGAAAGAAAGGAAGATTAAAAACAGAATTTCTAGATAAGAAAATATATAGACATTGTTAAAAATTTTGGACAGGTGTAAGAGCTGATTAAACTAGCTAAAGAGAGAGGTAGGAGTTGGAAAATTGATCTAAGGAAAACATATGGACTATAGTATATAGAGCTAAAGAAATGAAAAATATAAAAATTTAAGAGACACTAATAGAGCAAAAAGAGCTATTATATTTATAAGTGACTCAGAGTAGAGAATAGAATGAAATGGAATATCAAAGAGATAATGACTCAGAATTTTTCAGAATCAACAAGTGACAGTGAAGAGATATTTTAACATGCCTTGCAAGACTTCAAATGATAACCCCTAGTAAACTTAATTTTTTCTGTCATCACTCTAACTTTACACTTCACTCATCTATACTAATAAAAGCCTAGGTGGCCCTCACGCCCTCCTGTTATCACAAGATGGCTGCCCCCATGTCATCACAAGATGGCCGGCAGGGGAAGGCAGTTGGGGGTGATCAGGCTGCCAGGGGAGGGCAGTTGGGAGTGACTAGGCTGGCACGGGAGTAGTTAGGCCAGCAGGCAGAAGTGGTAAGGGGCAATTAGGCAGGCAGGCAGGCAAGTGGTTAGGAGCCAGCAGTCTTGGATTGTGAGGGGGGATGTCCGAGGGGTCCCAGATTGGAAAGGGTGCAGGCTGGGTTGAGGGACAACCCTCCCACCCCCTCAGTGCACGATAGGATATTCATGAAACAGGCATCTAGTTAATCAGATAAACAAACAATACAAGAGCAGGGATAGCTTGTTTGTACAAGTAGCTGGATATTGTTAGTGCAATCAGTTTCAAATCATTGCTTCCCTTTGAACCCTAAATATTGTGCATGCTGCTTCCTCTGTCTGAAGAATAATGTGCCACTATACTGGTCACATTTTTTATTTTTAGTATTCCAATTAAATAGCTGGAGCCTCCATTTGTGATTAAGGACAGCTTATTTTCTTCCAAGAGTTTCTTTACTCATGAAACATCCAATAGCCCCAGGGGTATATTCAGGCCTGAGAACAATGGCCTCAAAGAAACCAGAGAGCCTGTTTCATTGGGTGCTTATGGTTGTTGGGTCAGCCATAGAGACCCTGACCACTGAGTTTCCAAAGGAACCTTAGGGGCTGAAGCTCAAATATCCACCCTGGAAACTACCAGAGTCTGCTACCACTGTCATAGTTACTTCGCTAACCACTACCATGGGTCAGCAGAAAGACATTGGGGCTCGCTGCAGTGTTTGTCTGGGCCTGTGCCCAAGGATGTGTCCTGCCTACCCCTCCTCCCACAACCTCAATAGCTGTTTCCTCCAGCCTCCCCTGTGCATTTCCCGAATTACCCCACATGTAGGAAGATCAGCAACAAAATGAGAAGACTCGCTTCTCACTAGAGTTGGCCCAAATCACCACAGACCCAGACTCCCAACACTTGGTTCTTCACACACACACACAGAGCATAGAGTCAGCCTCCTCTCCATGGTGTTAATGTAAAAAAAAATCATTGAAATCTGTAAAGAATTTTTGTGAGTTTATTTGAGCCAAACAGTAGACATATGCCGGAAAGTAGAACCTCAACGAATTGAGATAATGTTCCAGAGAAAGGCGGGTTACATCTGTATTTATACCTTGCCATCAAAGGAAAGGGATTTAGGTGGGTTACGTGAAATCCATTGGAGATAGACTACAGAGGCAGGAGAAAGCATAGCAGCGATTGTGGGGGAGGGACTCCTGGGACTGGATAAAAAGTAAAATGATAGACACATACTTAGGTGGGTGCAGGACAATTAACATAACAATGAAGGGGTTTGTGGTATCTGTCCTGGCCCCCCAGGCACATTAGGTTGTGCCCCAAGGGGTCCAGAAAAAGGGAAGTTACAAGTTACTCAGACCTTTCAAGGGTATGTTATTATAGAAGTAAAAAGACAGACTCAGTAGTTAAGGTAAAGGTTGACCTTGTCAGTGAAGATACCAGCCTAGGATGGAACTGCCCACCATAACTGCGTTTAGTAAAAGTTTAATTTCAGACCATCTTTTGTGGTGACTTTAGGTCTCTGAGTTTGCAAGACCGCCATGCAGGCCTCCCCTGAGCTTGTCAGGTTAGCATGTGGCCCCTTTTGCCCACATTAGCATGTCCCAGGACCAGGATTTAGGTCACTATATTCTCACGATTCTCTTTCCCTTTTTTCCTTTTTCTAATTTGCACTCCATTTGTTATCCCTTCTGCACCCACCCTGGCTTAGATTGTAAACATCTGTTATCCAGACTACCTCTAGTCTCCTAATCAGTCTCCTTGCCTTCACGCTTTAGTTATACTGCTCTGCTCACCTCATTGACACCCCCATATTCTTACTCTCCCGAATTCCTTCCATGCTGTCACTAGAGGGATCTAAATTTTAAAAATGATTATGTTCTTCTGATACAGTCACATCATGGTGAATTAGAAAGAGCCCATGTTTTAGAGCTAGCAAATCCTGATTCCATAGCTTACTAGCTACTTAACAGTTCTTTTAGTTTTCCTCATCTATAAGAGAGACAAATAGCCTGGCTGGTGTGGCTCAATGGTTAAAGGTCGATCTATAAACCAGGAGGTCAAGGTTCAATTCCAGTCAAGGCACATGCCCAGGTTGTGGGCTCAATCCCCAGTAGGGGGCATGCAGGAAGCAGCCGATCAATGATTTTCTCTCATCATTGATGTTATCTTTTTCTCCATCTTCCTTCCTCTCTGAAATCAAAATAAAGAGATAAATAATGGTACCTATCTCATAAGATTGTTTCAAGGATTAAATTACACAATGTATGTAAAGTTCTAGCATTGCTAGGAACACAATGGCTAATGAATACGCAAAATAATGGTGACTCCATTACCTCCTCCCCTTTTTCCTAATTACCTATGATTAAGTCTAAATGTTTCATGATATAAAAGATGTCTGCAACATCCCTACCTCTAAAATGGAGCTGACTCATTCATACATCTTTAAAAAAAAATTTTTTTTAATTGATTTTTTACAGAGATGAAGGGAGAGGGATAGAGAGTTAGAAACATCGATGAGAGTACATGCCCTTGACCAGAATCGAACCTGGGACCTTTCAGTCAACAGACTGACGCTCTATCCACTGAGCTAAACCAGTTTCAGCTACTCATACATCTTAACAAACCTGTGAACATTAAACTCTTGTCTCTGGTGCTCACCCAGAACGTTCTTGTTCTTATTGCCCGGGTATTTTGACTCTTTGACTTCTTAGTCACTAAATGTATATCAGACTTCTGGATCTTTCTGACCTGTTTGGAATTATTTCACCATCCAACTAGTCTCCGGCCAACTTCACTTGATTTTAATTTTGCGTTCTTATGTGTAGTTGAAGCTTTTGGGTGAAGGTATTCTCATCAATCAACACTATCTGGATACAATCTAGACTGAGTTTCTTTCCCTTCTTCTCATCCCCAATCTCCACACCCCTCAGAATTCCCCTTCAGTTTTTGGGATTGGATATAAAGCCCGCCAGTATCTTTCTTTGTCTTTCTCACCACTGTTCCTTCCCCTATATGCCAGCTATACTTTTCAACATTTTTTGTATATTTATTCATACTATTTCATCCCCTGCCCACCACGTAAAGACCTGTTTACAGCATTTCTTCTTTAGTAAAGGCTTGCTTGATTCTCCCCTTTTCCTTCCCCTGAAGGACACACATCATGTCTGTATTGGGCCCAGGGTGGTAGCAGGCATGCACCCAGAGCTCAGTGAATATCTGTTGAAAGACAACCCCTGATGCCCTAACTGGTTTTGCTCAGTGATTAGTGTCAGCCTGCAGACTCAAGGGTCCCAGATTCGATTCTAGTTAAGGGCATATACCTTGGATGCGGGCACATCCCCAAGTGGGGGTGTGCAGGAGGCAGCTGATTGATATTTCTCTCTCATCAATGCTTCTAAACTCTCTTTCCCACTCCCTTCCTTTCTGTAAAAGAATTAATAAAATACATTAAAAAAAAAAAGTAAGAAAGAAAGAAAAGAAAAGAAAGACAGCTCCTGAAATGGTTGGTCATTAGTTCCAGTTCCTGGCTCTGTCTTTGTTACTATCTTTTCAGATACCCATTCTTCAATTTTTTCTTTGATTCTGTGAAGAAGTCTGATACAGTTTGAGACATTCTTTTTTTCTTTTGGCTTAAGTTAGCCAAATTTATGCTATATGGCTTACAATTTTATAGACTCCTAATTAATGCAAGTATATATTGCTTTTATAATGAGAAAATACTTTTTTTTTTTTACAATGGAAATATAAAGACTCCAATTTAATCAATTGTTCTTTGGGCAGTTGTTTTTGAGGAAAGAATTTTCACATTCCCCGACTATGGGAGAGCTGAAATCTGAAGAGGGTTTTCAATAATGAAGTGAGAACATGAGAGACGGGAGGCACAAGACTTCTTTCTATCAAGGATACTGTGGTGAAACGCACACAAGAAATTGGGGGCCTCTCTGGAAAGAAAGTACATCCAACATAGGTGGAATTCAATCCCTCAATTGGCATCAGTTGGGAGGTACTGCTCCCTGAATTTATGGGAAGCCGGCACATCATCTTTAAAGGTAATTTGTGCTCTGCACAAAACAGCTTGTCAAAATGTTCGTTAAAAATTAGATTTTAAAAATGAAGTTGTGTGCAGAGAGTGAAGTGAGGCATCCTTTCCTTGACGACTTTAAAAAGAACATAAGAGAGAAGAACAAAGATAACAGATAATGAGAGATGTGGGAGGGAGACTAGGTGATTCAGTGAGGCACAGCTCTTTAATGAGCAAGACAGAGATATATTCCTGGTTGTGCATTCACCAGTGCCCATTACTAAATTATAAACATCTAGCTTTATTGCAGCCAGGCCTAATTGCCACCGATGCTTGATTTGGGCTCAAATACTGCTATTTCTGCTCTTGTAAAAATATGTCAACTTCACCTTTAGTATAAAAAGTATCGGGAGGCCCAGCTGGTATAGATCAGTGGTTGAGCATTAACCCATGCACCAAAAAGTTGCTGATTTGATTACCTGGTCATGGCACATGCCCAGGTTGTAGGCTTGATCCCCAGCAGGGGATGTGCAAGAGGCAGCCCATTGATGTTTCTATCTCTCTCCCTTCTCCTTCTCTCTCTAAAAGTCAATAAAAACATTTAGAACAAAAAAAGTATAGGGAGGACAGAAAATGCCATGGGGAGTTTTTAGGTCTTTGATAGATGATTTTTTCTTCCTAATTTCTTTCCCAATTTTATATCATTCCAGGACAGTTGTCCTCTTAGAATTATCTCTAGAACTTTGTAAAACAACAACAAAAAAACAACAACAACATGCTGGTTCCCACCACAGACCTACAGAATTAGAGTCTCTGAAACTAGAGGTCTTTTTTAAAATTTTTATTGTTTTTGCTTATTTTTAATCGTTTTATGGAGATAAAATCTGCTTACAATGAAATGCATAGATCTTAAGTGTTCAATTCAATGAATTTTGACAATATACCTTTAGTAACCACCATCCAAAACAAGACATAAATCATTTCTATCATCTTCAAATTCCCTTGTGTCCAGTCCAGTCTACACCAGCCTACTAGAGGCAATTATCCTGATTTCTATCACTAAAAAAACAAGCTGTAGAAAAATTTTAAAAAAATTATTTCATTTCTCTAAGCCATATATAACTTCAAACAATGGCAATTATTCTTTAAAGACATATATGCATGTAGTAAAAACACTAAGATGTACATGAGAATGATAATCATTAATTTCTGAATAGAGGCTGCCTTTGATAGAGTAGGACTAAAAATAAGGAGGAGGAAAAAAAAAGAATAAGGAAGAGCATCAGAAAGTTTTAACACTGTAATATTTTATTTCTTTAGGTGAGTGGGGGTTCATGGGTGCTTTTTATATGTGTGCCTTTATATCTACAATAATTAAATAATTAAAACTTTACAGGGGATTTTATAGCTTTCATAATTATATAAGTAAATATATTTAAAAAATCAGAATTAATGTGTGCCATTATCTGTTCAAGGAGCACTTTAAAGATATATATATATATTTTAAAGATTTTATTTATTTATTTATTTATTTAAATCCTCACTGACGATTTTTTTTTTCATTGATTTTTAGAAGGAAGATGGAGAGACAGAGAGAAACACCGATGTGAGAAAGACACATTGATTTGTTTCTTCCCACATGCTCCTGATCAGAGCCGGGAGCCTGCAACCAAGGTACGTGCCCTTGATCAGAATTGAACCCTAGACCCTTCAGTCAGCAGGTCAACACTACCCACTGAACCAAACCGGCCAGGGCTAAAAATATATTTTTACTGATTTCAGAAACAAATGGAAAAAGAGAGATAGAAACATTAATGATGAGAGATAATCATTGACTGGCCGCTTCCTACAAAAATCACACTGGGGATCTAGGCTGCAACCCAGGCATGTGCCCTGACCGGGAATTGAACTGTGACCTCATGGCTCATAGGTTGATGCTCAACCACTAAGCCACGCCAGCTGGGCTCAAGGAGCACTTTTAACCCCTATTTTGGCCTTTACCCTGTAGTCTAGTATAATCTATTAAGTATATTTACTTCATGAAGGCAGATAGTGTTCTATTTAATCTTTTGGTCCCCTGAGTACCTGATGTTATGTGTATCACACACACAAACAAGAAGCAATTAAAAAAATAGAAGAATCTAAACACACTAATTGGCCCACATTTTCACAATTCACATTTGCAACTTTTCTATCACCCTGCAATATTTTAAGGCCTCTTGATGATACCTACAAATATCAGTTTCACACCTACCTCTTTTTTTTTTTTTCTACATCCTTTTAAAGGTCTTTGGATCCAGAGGGAAAAGAGCATGCCTAGTAATACTCTTTTCATGTTAGTCTTATTATAGCACAACTAAAGCATGTACTATATTAAAGAAGGAGAAAAGGAGAAAGATGGTTGATAAAGAAGAGGAAGACAAAAGATTCTTGTTTGAAATATACAGACTTAGTTCCAGGAAAATTCTGGAGAATTACTCAGTATGGTAATTACTAAGGAGCACAGAAAATTTAATCATGTCAGGGAAGGCTTTCAGGGTGTTTACATATGAGTTCTTAGTCTTGAAGATTTCTCCACATCTTTTGTACGTCTCTTTATAGTATTTTTATTTTTGCATTGTATTGTATCTGCTATAGTCCTTAATTAGATTATGAATGCCTAAAATGATAGAGTTAGAATCTTCCACAAGTATACCTTGTTTTATTGCACTTTGCTTTATTATGCTTCACAGATGTTGCATTTTAAAATGTTTCCTTTTTTAATATATATTTTTTAGAGAGAGGAGGGGAAGAGAGAGAGAAAGAGAGAGAGATGGACCAGTGGGGATCAAGCCCACAACCTGGGTATGTGCCACCGAACCAAACCAGCTAGGGCTTTCAAAAAACAACACCAAAAAAAAACTATAAAGCTTTACTGCTTGCCTCTGGGTCTTTGACAAAGGCAAACAATGGTGGCTGACTCCTTTGCTATAGCAAGCTCTGAATAAACAGCCGCTCTTTTTTCTCACTGGGATGATCTTCATTTATTTCCATAGGCGAAAGATTGAATTCACGATTTTTGAAGGTAGACACCTGACCTTCTGAATAAGAAGCTGAGATAAAGTGAAGAAGTCTTTTGAAAGATGAGGATGTTAAGGAACTGCAAAGAAATTTTGTATGGATTGCTTTTATAGATGTTAAAACCCAGAAAGTTGGCTGGCTTTAGCAGAGAGTCACTATGTTCATAAGTGCTAAAGTCTTCAATAAATAAAGGAAAGTGGCAAGGAAGTCATAGTAGCAAGAAATGGTCCAGGGTCGGGTAGGGATCTAATGTCTTCAGACAACCTTTATGGTAATACTTTAAGTCTTCCCTAAAGGAATGCCAGTAAACTGAGGATCAATTGCCCTACCAGTTTGGCTCAGTGGATAGAGGGTCAGCCTGCGGATTGAAGAGTCCCAGGTTCGATTCTAGTCAAGGGCATGTACCTTGGTTGCGGGCACATCCCCAGGAGGGGGTGTGCAGGAGGCAGCTGATTGATGATTCCCTCTCGTAGATCTAACTTTCTATCCTTTTCCCTTCCTCTGTGTAAAAAATCAATAAAAATAAAATTAAACTGAGGATCCACACTGAAAAAGAGTAATTATCTCTGTCCCAATAGTTAGAGGGGGAGGTAGATAATGGAGTAGATGTGTTAAGTTCTGTATTGGGGAATAAGAGTGCTATGGAAGCACCACAAGGTGGAACCAACCTTTTCAAGATTCTACGGGGGAGGGGCAGGAGGCGCGTAGTCCAAGATTTCTTGGAGGCAAGAGATAATCTGTTATGTCCTGGAGGATGAGAGGAGAGCACTTGCACAGAAGGTATTTCATTGCTTTAATTCTGTTTCTGTACCAAGACCATACTGTCTTAATTACATATTATAGATCTAGAAAGGTTCAAATAAAGACAAGTTCCTTCATTTTATTTCCTCTCACATTATTTTGGGTCTTCTTAACCTTATACCTTTCCATATCAATTTCAAAACCAGCCTGTCAAATTTCATGAAAAACTCTGGTAAGATTTTGGTTGGGATGGCATAGAATTTATACCTCTTGCTTCTTATTGAACTCATACATGCCTTAGGTGGCAGCTCTAAATTTTACCTTCCTTCTGAAGGCCTTAGTGACTTTCCAGATAATTTCCTTGGTGTTATATTCCCACAGCACCCTGCACCTCCCGCTAAGTAACACAGATCAGACTTGTAATTCTTTCCTCAAAGGCTGTCCTCTGGGCTGGAAAGTTTACAGGAACCACGTCAGTCTGGTTCGCCACAATACTCTCCAGAACACAGTCTAAAACAGTTTGTGCTTAAGGCACACTTTTAAGAAGTTAAATTAAAAATTGAAAGGAGTGTCAGCTGTAGGGGTTGCAAGGCTGAGGGTGTGAATCTTCAGCAAGTAACATATAAGCGGAATGATCAATGGGGTGAGATCCCTGAGGAGGTTGAAAGAGCCCCGTAAAGGGATTGGCCTCATGTAAGGAGAGGAAAGTCTTGTCTATTAAACATGAAAAAGGTCAAAGAATGGTTAGTAGGTGAGAGTTAACAGAGTTCTTTTTTTTTTTTTTAGAGTTAATAGACATCTATTATTATCTATTACTCTTGTTTTATTATTATTACTATTTCTAGTAATCTTCTATTCTTACAATTTTTTTTTCTTCTAAAGTTAAAAATGAGGGAATTTGGTACTAGGGAGGAGGAGGCAGTAGGATTGGGGATGTCAGAAGAGTCGGGAAGATCTATGATCTATGAAAAATGGTGTGTGAACAGAATAGGGGAGCCACATGTTGAGAGCACTGTGGAGATTAGAGACCATGGAACTGGAACTCATGGTGGTCCCCATCACACTAGCATGGTTTTCTCCTAGTGTCCACAGCACTATAGGCGCACATATAGATAATATAAACCATTGGATTGACCCAAGGCTGGGATTTTTGCCAGACTGGTTGGTGTGCCAGAGAAGTTCAAGTGAGCCAGTGAGTTCAAAATATTGGTCAAAAGCGGTCAAGATGATAAACCACAGAAAATTTTATTCAGCAGAATTGGGGGAGGGAGTGTGGACAGAGTACAATTCTCTTAAGTAAAAGCATTCTGAGCAGGAAACAACCTCTCAGGGTTGCCAATGGGTGGGAGAAGGGAAAAAATGAGGCATACCCAAGGAGAGAACGAAGGGCGAGTCTAAAGGGAGAGAGAGAGAGAGAAGGGAGGGAGGGAGAGAGAGAGATAAGAGGAAAGAAGAGAAGGATAAAGGAGGGAGAGAGGGAGAGAGGGAAAGAAGACCTTACGAGGGTATTTTAGGCTACAATTACAACCCATGGGTTCAAGAGAATCCTCTGTATCCTGAAAGTGAATTTTCTTTTTTTGGCTGAAGGGAGTTGGAGCAATTTTTGTTTCAAAGTAGTCTTAAGGCAAGAAAATGTAATATAGACTCTTGTACTCCTCACAGATGCCTTTGTCTTGTTTTGGGGGTTGGGGAGTAATGTAGAGCCAAAGCCCATTCGATTTTCAGGCATTTAGGGCACTTCTGTGAAAACCATTTCTCAGGCCTCTTGCCTACGGTCCAGAGTTCTGGCAGAGGACTTGGGGCTTCTGGGGCTTGGAGTCATCAGTAGGTTTTCCAAGGATCCCTGGCTCCTTGCCGCACTGACCCTGTTCAGAAGCAGCCAGGACTTCGTGCCTGGAGCTGCTGGGTAGAAAAGTAGCATCTTTGATTGGCTGAGGACCCTGTCTTAGGTAGAGGGGAATGTGAGCCATCTCTACAAGATCTTTCCCCACTTGTTTCCTATTGCACAACGAATCAGGTCACTCTGGAGGTAGGTCACCATTGCTCCAGTCATCCGTCCCCTCCCAGGCTGTACAAGTTTGAGTTATGGTATTACCGACCCTTGTGTCTTTCTTCCCAAAGCCATCCAGACACAAATTTACCTTCTGTTTCCTACTTCGTACTGACGCTACTAAATACTAACAATGTGGGGGCTCTAAGGCTGCCTGTTTTTAAATTTTTAAAAAAATATATATTTTATTGATTTTTCACAGAGAGGAAGGGAGAGGGATAGAAAGTCAGAAACATCAATGAAAGAGAGACATCGATCAGCCGCCTCCTGCATACCCCACACTGGAGATGTGCCCGCAAGCAAGGTACATGCCCCTGACCGGAATCGAACCCGGGACCTTTCAGTCCGCAGGCCGACGCTCTATCCACTGAGCCAAACCGGTCTCGGCTGTTTTTAAATTTATATTATTTTATTCTACAAGGAATTCAGTTTTAGTTTCCTACAGCAGTAACACACAAGCCACTTTCATGCTTTCTTCAATTCCTCCTTTCAAGGTAACAAGCTGTTCTTAAAGCAGGTTCTGTAATGAGTCCTTAATGTGTGGTAAAGACTGTAATGTTATTAAATTTCAAGTAATCAAGTGATATGTCTGTCATAATTTATTTAGCTATTTCCCTCTTATTGGACATTTAGATTGTTTGCAAAATTTGATTTTATAATGAATTACCGGGAAGGATATCTTTATGTATAAAAGCTTTTCTTATTTAGGAAAATATGGGATTTTTCCTTAATTTTCCAGAGTTTACACTGGCATGTAAATATTGTTTGCCACTGAGCCTAAAAATGTAGAATAATTATATGTATCTCTCTTATTCCCCTTTTTACCCTTCTGCTTAATTTTCTTTGAACCTTTGATCAGGTTCAAAAAACCTCCTTTATTATTTGCCCTCTGTGAAATTTGTGATTTTTATTTTTCACACTATCATTGCCATTACCTCCCCAAGTAGACTTCCGTCCTGGAGGTGTCTGTCCTCCTACTCTGATCTGTACTGATTTCTTTCTAGAACTACTGCATAGAAGTCATCCTTAGACTACTCAGTTTCCTAGATCTGAAGACTTACTCTTACTTGGTTTACTCGTTTATTTTGCTGGAGTGCATCTCCAATAAAATCCCGACAAAAGGTGCAAAGAAGAGAAATATTTTAATAATATGCATTTCTGAATATATCTAAATTAAAATTGTTTTTGAATTTTTAGGATAATGATCCATTGTCTTCTAGCATCCAATGTTGTGAAGAAATTCAATACTAGTCTAATACCCAGTCTTATGTATATGGTCTTTATATTTTTCTTTAAAAACTTCTAGAGCCCGGGCTAGTTTGGCTCAGTGGATAGACAGACGGTCAGCCTGAGGACTGAAGGGTCCTGGGTTCCATTCGGTCAGGGGCCCATGCCGGGGTTGCGGCTTGAGCCCCAGTAGGGGGCTTGCAGGAGGCAGCCAATCAATGGTTCTCTCCCTCTCTGAAATCAATAAACATATAATTTAAAAATAAAAAAGTAAAAACTTCTAGAGGGATCTGGTTGTCACCTGGTCTGTCGACTCGGGGCAGGGCATCCCTGCGGGCCCACTGGCAACACTGAAAGGTTTCATTTCTCTCTCTCTCTCTCTCTCTCTCTCTCCCTTTTTTTCCTTCCTCCCTTTCTGGTAGAATTTTAGTCTTATTTTCATAGGTGTAAAAATCTTATCTCACTGAGATGATTAATTTACTTCTTGAACAGTTCTTCTCCTGTCTGCATTATCTGTTTTTTTCTGAGTTTTTATTTTTCCTCCTTCTAGTTTATTTATTTTGCTCTCTGTCTTTACGGTCGGAATCTCCTCAAAGATCTGGTGATCCCTGAATGCTTGTTCAGATTTTAAAATGAATCGCTGCAAAGCTGATGGGAAACTGTGGGAGTGGGCAGGTCTTGTCAGTTTTGGGGCTTATTTTTAGATGGAGGCGGCAGTCAGCCAGTTCATGGATATAGGTATGAGTGTGGGTGTGGGTGTGGTCCTCCAATGTCGGTCCCTGCAGGTATTTTCTCTGCAGGAATTTTCTGTCTTTAGAGCAAAAGCCTCTCTCATCTGCTGTCTGGGAAGGATGAGCCTGGCTGTTGGCGCCATGGCCGAGGGGACAGAAGCATTTCACAGCTCAGTCCGCAGGCTTTCCTCAGGCCTCACCCTGCTGTCCTCCTACCTGGGAGAGTTTCTCCCCAAATAAGGCACTTATGGGAGCGGGAAGGGCTTGTAGGGCTAATGGCGTCCTTTTCAGTGATTCCACACGCCCGCCATTGCTTTCAAAGCCTATTCCTACCCCTGACCTCCAGGTTTCAACTCCTAGGCCTTCCCGGGATGGGTTGTCTTGCTTCATTTTTTGTCTTAATATATATTTTTATTGATTTCAGAGAGGAAGGGGGAAGAGAGAGAGAGAGAGAGAAACATCAATGACAAGAATCATCTTTTTGCATGCTGGACACTGGGGTTAGCCCGCAACCGGGGCAGGTGCCCTAACGGGAATCTAACTGTGACCTCTTGGGTCATAGGTCAATGCTCAGCCACTGAGCCACACCGGCCAGGCTCTCTTGCTTCTTGAAGGGTGTTCTCCAATAAAAGTTGGCTTCCTCTGCTCTGCCAATTCGGCTGCTGTTCTTCCACCTGCTTTCTGTCTTCCTACGATGTGGGTTTCTGCGGGCAGAGACTTCCCAGGTTTGTTGAAGTTGGGATTTGTGTTTCTGTTTCTCTTTCTGATTGTATTGGGAGATTTTCAAAAGAAGAGGTTAGAAAGGTCAGCGCTCAGCCATCTTAATCCTGGAAATGGTACAGGCGATATCCTAGCAGTTGCCGTGATCCTGGCTATCCAAACTTACTTGGGAAAGCAATGACAGAAGTAGTCAGAAAGCAGTTCTGTCCACGTGTTCTCTTTGGGCAGGGGCGGTGTCAAGCAGCGCTGTGCCAAGCTATATTGGAGCCTGAGGCAAAAAAAGAAAATTAGTATTACTGGCTCTGTCTTTATTTAAACTGTGGATATTTTGTTCATTATTGGGCGGGGGTGGGGGGGTACTGCACCAGATTTTATTTATTTATTTTTTTAATTCTTACCCAAGGATATTTTTCCATTGATTTTTAGAGAGTGGATAAGAAAGGGAAAGACAGAGAGAAACATCTATTTGTTGCCTCCTGCACATGCCCAGACCAGGACCCCCGGCTGGGGAGGAGCCTGCAACCACTGCACAGGAATGGATACATCCCTTGACATGAATGGAACTGAACCCTTCAGTTTGCAGGCCGATGCTCTATCCAGTGAGCCATGGTTCAGTGGTTGAGCATTGACCTATGAGCCAGGAGGTCACTGTTCAATTCCTGATCAGGGCACATGCCCAGTGTAGAGTGTGCAGGAAGCAGTCGATCAATGATTCTCTCTCATCATTGGTGTTTCTATCTCTCTCTCTCCCTTCCTCTCCGAAATCAATAAAAAATATATATTTAAAGAAGTTTAAAAAATGTTGCATCATTAAAATACAATTTATCTTGATTACTGAGTTTTTTGTCACTCCTTAAATTTTACACCCTAAAAAAGTTTTTTTTACACCCTAATTGAGTGACTTACTTGCTTCACCCTAATCCTAGCCCCGAGGATGGTATTACATTTTTCATCAGCCACACTCCTTATCCCCATGAAGGGTGACAAACATACAATTTACATAAAAGCAGCTTGCTTGGTGTGCAAACTTTCAGCTTCCAGACAAATCCCCCAGTCACCCTTCCCATCAGTTTGCCCTTCTAAGAGCTCCTACCCTGGTGTTCCTGAGTTCTCTCCTCTGTTCATGGCGAGAGTTGGTCTCTTCTCGGATAATAGAGGCTTGGGTTCTATTGTGAGTTCCTTCCGAAATCGTAGCGATGCCAGAGCTTCAGTGATTCGTGGAAAATGTAAAAGGAGAGGAGTGACACGGTCGTTTCCCATAGTTCCACAACCTTCCTTACCGAGAACACGTGGCATCTGCGGAATCAGAAGCCTGTCCTCTAAATTCCCTGGTGTTGACTTTGCTGCCAAAAACACTGAGATAAAGTAAAAGCAGTAAAACTTCTTCAGGTGTTTCTATACCCACTCTTAACACAGGGAAAGAATCAGAAAAAGGTCCTCCCTGATTACCAGATTTTTGTTGGCTGAGAGGAGGGGGAGAGAGGAGGAAGGTATTTTTGGCTGCTTCAGGGCATTCTGATGAAAGGAGAGTGAATTTGTAAAAATCTTTTGAGTTCTTGTTTTAACTAACTACGGTGATACAAAGGAGTCTTTCAGACCACTGGGCACTTCCACAGTCACTTGAAGGCATTCTCAGTCTTGATATGTTTACAGGAAGTCTTAACTATTTTGGGATGCTCTGCCTATAGGCCGTAGAGACACCACTGAGTAAGACAGGGAGGTGACCTCACCTTACTCGCCATAACACACCCTTGAGGAAGATCTAGAGGAGAATGCTAGTCAAAGTCTCCGTGAGCACCGTGGATTAGAGGAGAGTTAGTCATTAAACCAGTATTGCCTGTTTATGTCCAGATAATTATGGAAATTCAGAACAAGCATTTAGAAACAGTGATAGCATAATTATATATAGACAGAAAAATTCATGTCTGTTGAGTTAAATAATATAAACAGCCCTACCTGGTTTGGCTCAGTGGATAGAGCATTGGCCTGCGTACCATGGGTCCCAGGTTCGATTCCGGTCAAGGCACATACCTCTTGGTTGCAGGCTCCTCCTCAGCCCAGACCCTGGTCGGAGCTCATGCAGGAGGCAAAGAGGCGATGTGTTTCACATGGATGTTTCTCTTTGTCTTTTCCTCTCATCCACCCTCCCTAAAAATCAATGGAAAAATAAAAATATCCTCAAGTGAAGATTAACAACAACAACAAAAAGACATAGCCCTGTAGTCCTAGTGGGGGTAGCTCAGTTGGAGAGAGCATCGTTCTGATACACCAAGGTTGTGGGTTCAGTCCCCAATCAGGGCCTACAAGAAGCAACTAATGAATACATAAATAAGCGGAGCAACAAATCAATGTCTCTCTCCTGCCCCAACTCCTCATAAAATCAGTAAATAAAAATAAATTTAAAAAATAGCCCTAGCCAGTTTGGTTCAGTGGGCGGAGTGTTGGCCCATGGACTGAAGGGTCCTGGGTTTGATTCTGGTAAAGGGCACACACCTTGGTTGCAGGCTCAATCCTCAGCCCTGGGGGTGCATGCAGGAGGCAATCAATGATGTGTCAATAATGCTTCTCTCTGTCTCTCCACCTCCCTTCCATTCTCTCTAGAAAGAATGGAAAACATTCCTTGGATGAGGATTAACAACAAAAAGTTAAAAAACAAAACAAAAAACCCACACACAAAAAAACAACACGAGCTTAGCCCTAGCCAGTGTGACTCAGTGGATAGAGCTTCGACGGCCTGTGGACTGACGGGTTGCAGATTTGATTCCGGTCAAGGGCACATGCCTGGGTTGGGCTGGAACCCTCATGGGGGCGGGCGGAGGAGGGGGGGGGGAGGGCGCCATGCAGGAGGCAATTAATAAATGATGCTCCCTCATCACTGATGTTTCTATCTCTCTCCCTCTCCCTTCCTCTTTGAAATGAATATAAATATATTTAAAAAAAAAAACAACCCACATGAGTTTATATTTTTGATGTTTTGTTTATTTAAAATAATTTCTAGTAATTAATTTTTATTATGTTTTACAAAAGTTGTCACATCATTGCCCTGGCTGGGTGGCTCAGTTGGTTGTGTTCTATGATAGTAAGAAGCTAGGAAAATTCCGGACAAGAGGAATAAGGAAACGAAGACAGATAGTTAAACAGCAGTTTGCAGCCACCTAGTAAATCCTATCTTCCCTAAACCCAGGACACTTAGGAGAAATGGTTTGCACTTCTCTCCAATCAGAGTGAAAATAGCTTAACTCACGCTACTCAGGGAGACAGATAATAGAAATCCAATTAGTGCCCTTTGCCAACCACACCCAAGGACAGACAAATTAAGAGAATATTAGTAAATCTCATTTTGTCACCTCAGCATAAAGCTGATGGATATTCTATTGATCCTCCCCTAAGACTTCCTTTAAACACCCAGCCTTTAAAACCCTTAAAAGTGAAGGTCCAGCATGCCCCTCCCCTTCCTTCCCTCTCTCCTTACCTCACAGGCAAGTATCTCCTAAACTCCAAGGGGCCCCATGAGACTTGCAACCAGGAGAGCAAAGGGCAGCAGCAGCAGCTTGTCCTGGGCTAACCCCCAATCCTGTCTCCAAGGCCCCCTTTTCTTTGACTTCCCATTGAGCCAAAGCAGCCCTGACTAGGGCTCTCCTGTTGCTTTTTCTATGCCCTTCTGACTTTCCTTTTTAAATTAATGTATTACATGTGTACATCTTCCCATTCTCCTAAGGATGTTTTTGCTGTGGTCAATAAAGTCTTTCTTGTTTTTCTACCTTCCCTCCCTCCCTCCATCTCTCCCTCCCTATCTCCCTCCCTCCCTTCCTTTCATAAATTTTTATTGATTTCAGAGAGAGAGGGAGAGGGAAAGAGATATAGAAACACCAATGATGAGAGATAATCATTGATCAGCTGCCTCCTGCATACCCCCAACAGGGGATTGAGCCCAGAACCTGGGCATTTGCCCTTGACTGGAATCAAACCTGGGACCCTTCAGTCTGCAAGCTGATGCTCTATCCACTGAGCCAAGCCGGCCAGGGCTACACTTAATTTTTTTTATTGAAATCTTTCCTTCTGTCTCTTGATTGAAATATTTCCTTCAAGAAGATAGGAACTGAGGCCTCCTTGTTTCACTGGTAACACTATAGCATTATGTCACATATATTTAAGAGAAACCTATAAAAGAATAATAATAGAAATAACCATGCAACACAGTAGTCTATTGGAAAGAGTATTAGCTTTGTAAGGAAAAATATTTTTTGAGATATTAACATACCATAAAATTCAGCCATTTCAAGTGTGCAGTGGTTTTAGTATATTCACAGAATTGTGCACCATCACCATAATCTAAGTTTGGAACCTTATGTTCTAAAAATGAAACTTCATATCCATTAGCATTCACTCTCTATTCCATCCTGCCCTGGATCTAGGCAATTTACTAATCTATAGTCTGCCTCCACAGATTTGCCTATTCTAGACTTTACATAAAAATGGAATAATATGTGGCCTTCTTTCACTTACGGTCCAATTTTGTGGTTCCCTTTTACAGCTATACCACATTTTATCTACCTATTGGATTGTTTCGCCTCTTTGTCTATTATGAAAAATGCTGATATGAATGTTCGTGCACACATTTCTAAGAGGACAAATCGTGTTTTCATTTCTCTTGAGTATGTATCTGGGAATGGAATTGCTAGGTTATATTGTAACTCTACGTTTAAATTTTTGAGGAACTGCCAGACTCTTTTTCCAAAGCAGCTGCATTATTTTACATTCCTAACAGCAATGTGTGAGGGCTCTAATTTCTCTACATTCTTTCCAGTACTCATTATTGTCCATCTTTTAAAAAATGTTTTCTACAGCACATCATCTGTACACTGTTCACCACCCAAATCAAGTCTACATCCATCACCATTTATTCCCCCTATACCCTCCTCCACCCCACCCTGCAGCAATCTCCGCACTGTTGTCCTTGTCCATGAAGTTTTTTCTCTTTTTTGCTCAATTCTTCCACTCCCCACCCCATGGTGGACCCTCCCCACCCCCACCCAACAGCTTTTTTTTTTAAAACATACTTTATTGAATTTTTACAGAGAGGAAGGGAGAGGGATAGAGAGTTAGAAACATCGATGAGAGACATCGATCAGCTGCCTCTTGCATGCCCCCTACTGGGGATGTGCCCGCAACCAAGGTACATGCCCTTAACCGGAATCAAACCTGGGACCTTTCAGTCCGCAGACCAACGCTCTATCCACTGAGCCAAACCGGTTTCGGCTCCCCAACAGCTTTTTCATCTTTTGGACGACAGCCAACTTTGTGGATGTGCAGAGTATTGACTTTTAAGTAAATCAGAATATGTTCAAAATGCAAATATGACCAACTCACTTCCATTCAGTGATTTCAATGTTTTTTTTTTTTTTTCAGAATAAATACCAAAGGTGTAAGCCTTCCAGGTAACCATCTGTACCTCCCTGTCTCTCTAGCTTCATGTTGTATCCTTTTTTTTTGCACTTTATACTCTAGCCATACTGAACTGCATGAAGTGTTCTGCATGTACTTTGCTTATCTGTAGCCTCTGAACCTTTGATTCTGCTTTTCTCTCTGCCTAGATTTCCCCTCCCCGCTTTTTTGTCTAATTTTTACTGATACTTTGAGACTTTACCCAAGCATTCATTTCTTATGAAGTTCTCTAAATTTCCAGTTTTATTTTCTTTTAACTAGGTATTAGCTTATTAACACAATCCTATGAGGGAGGAAATGTTACTATCCCAATTTTATGCATAAGGGAATTTTCCTTTAGAAAGAGCCAAAGACAGAGAGAGATTAAGTAACTTGCCAAAAGTCACACAGTAAGGGAGTGACACAGATTGAATTAAATGCCACCATTCTTCTGTGTGTTCACAGCAGCCTCTGCCCACATGGGTACTTTTATTTTTTTTTTAACTTCTTTTCCTTTTCTTTTTAAAAATATATTCTATTGATTTTTTTACAGAGAGGAAGGGAGAGCGATAGAGTTAGAAATGAAACATGAGAATGAAACATGGATCAGCCACCTCCCGCACACTCCCCACTGGGCATGTGCCCACAACCAAGGTACATGCCCTTGACTAGAACCCTTGACCGGAATGGAACCTGGGACCATTCAGTCCATAGGCCAACCTTCTATCCCCTGAGCCAAACCAGTTAGGGCGCACATGGGTTCTGTATCCCATTACATTTATATCTCCCAATTCAATCATTCATTCGGTTAACTATTCACTTCCCAAATATTTAAGAAAAATATTTTTATTGATTTCATAGAAGAAAGTGAGAAGGAGAGATAGAAACATCGATGATAAGAATCATTGATTGGCTGCCTCCTGCATGTCCCTTACTGGGGATCGAGCCTGCAACCTGGGCATGTACCTTTGACCAGAATGGAACCTAGGATTCTTCAGTCTGCAGGCCGACACTCTTATCTACTTAGCCAAAGCAGCTAGGCTCCCCAAATATTTATTTATAATTTACCATATGTCAGGCACTGTGGCAGATGCTGGAGACACAGTATCAATAAGACAGGTCCCATATGAGATCCACTGAAATTAAAGTCTGGGGGATTATGCAAACCATTCCATCACATGAATATGTGCTATAATGGCCAGAAACAGGGAGGACATAATTAGTAGTGAAGGAAGCCTGGAAAAATGAGTTTGAAACTGATAAGGATAACTGGGAATTAGTGAGCTAGATTAAATCGTAGAATGTCTGCCTTGGAGATTATAGGTAGCATGTCATATTGTATTAGTTCTCTGTTGTTAAGCCCCCAAATTTGGTGACCTAAGATAACAAATTTTTATTATTTCGCCATTTCTGTGGTCAGGAATTTGGAAGTGACTTAACTGAGTCGCTGTGACTCAGGATCTCTCCTGCGGTTGCCACCAAGTTACTGGCTAGGGCTGCAGGCACCTGGAGGCTTGACAAACCTGACTGGAGGATCTGCTTTCAAGATGACTCACTCGCAGGGCTGCTGGCGGGAGGCCTCATTTCCTCACCACATGCGTCTCCCGGTGGGGCGAGGATCTTTGTAAGGTGCCAGCTTCCCCCAGAGCACGTGATCCCAGATGGAGCAAGGAAGCCACAATGCCTTTTATGATCTAGTCTTAGAGGTCATGCATCATCACTTCTGCCGCATTCCATTCATTAAAACTGAGTCACCAAGTCTACCCCATACTTAAGGGGAGGAGAATTAGGCTTTACATTTTTAGAAGGAGTAGCCAAGACTTTGTTAACATCATGTAAAACCACCACGTGCGTTCAGAAAAATGACAAGAAAAGGAAAGAAAGGTCAACATGGACAGAATGAGAGTGAAAGGAGGAGAGTGAGGACTGGTGAAGAGAAGACGGGTGAGTGGTGACACGGGAAAAATTAGCTGGAGCCAGATTTCTTAGCGCTCTTTTCATCTCAGTTCCTGAGTTTTTGTTTTAAGGGCAGTGGGAAGCCATTGAAGAATTGCTTATAAATTTTTTTTAACAATTTTATTGAAGAGACTTCATAAACCATTTCAAGCATTAAATTCAGTGTCTTTTAGTATAGCCATAGAATTGTGCAACTATCATATTACACAATCAATTTACTTTTATTAATTACTTTATTGATTTTATTTTAGAGAGAGAGATGGAGAGGGATAAACAGATAGAAACATAGATGACATTAATTGGATGCCTCCTGCATGACCCTGCTGGTGATAGAGCCTGAAACTGGACACCAGTTTTTTTTTTTTTTTTTTTTTTTTCAGAGAGGAAAGGGGAGTGAGAGAGAGAAACTTCAATGATGAGAATCATTGATCAGCTGCCTCTTGCATGTCCCACACTGGGGATGAGCCCACAATCTGGGAATGTGCTCCTATCAGGAATTGAACCAAGACTTCCTGGTTCATAGCTCAAAGCTTAACTACCAAGCCAAGTCAAAGCTCAACCACCAAGCCAAGCTAAGCAGTTGTAAAAAAGGGATCCATTCATCTACTGATAGGCACTTGGGCTATTTTCAGATCTTAGTTATCTATATATATAAAAGCCAAGCAACCAGAATGCCCAGAACAACCAGAATGACTGGTCACTATGATGCACACTGTGGTGGCCAACTGGCCCAATTGGGACCCTGATCAGCACCCCCCACAACGCTCTGCAGCCCCTCCCCCAAGCTGGCCCACCACTGACACCCCCCTCCCCCCCACTGACCAGGGGCGGGGCCAACTGGCCAACCACCTGTGCACAAATTCATGTAGCAGGGTCTCTAGTTATAAATAAAACTGCTATGAACATAGGGGTGCATTCTTTCTAATTGGTGTTTCAGGATTCTTAAGATATATTTCCAGAAGTGGGATTGCTGGGTCAAATGGCAGTTCCATTTTTAATTTTTTAAAAAATATTTTTTATTGATTTTAGAGAGAGGAAGGGAGAGGGATACAAACATCTATGGATACAAACATCTATGATAGAGAAAGATCCATTGGTTGTCTCCTGTGTGCCCCTCACTGGGGACTGATTCTACAACTTGGCATGTGCCGTGACTGGGAATTGAGCCATAACCTCCTGGTTCATAAGTCGATGCTCAACCACCGAGTATCAACCAGGTGAAAATGAGTTTTTAAAAGTATCTGAAAATTTTAGAAGTTTGAAATTATCATTAAGGAGAAACAAGTCTGATGACAGGTTGATAACTGAACATGTGGAATCCAAAGTTCATATGAGACAGTTAAGGGAAAACTGGCAACAAGGCATTTAGAGATATGATTCTGGTGCCCACTGGAAATATATAAATTGTAGTTCTAGATTTTGGTGTCATTTTCATACAGTTGGTAATTAAAAATCATTAGATATATTGAGATTATTCAGGGAGCTAAATAAAGTAAGGATCGGGGAAGCATCTATGTTTAAAGAATAAGAAAAGGAACTTATACAGGATCAACCAGAGAGGTGGCAGGAAAACTGAGAGACTCCATAGCACAGATGTCAAGGGAAGAGAGAACTAAACAGTGTTAAGTGTTTTTTTGAGAGGCCAAGCAAAAAATTGTCTGCTGTTTATAGGAACACAGAGATTAGAAGAAGTGGAGTAGTGAAGAGAGAAGTCAGATTTGCAATGTGTTCAAGAATGAATATAAGAGGAGGAAATGAAGATAATGAACATAGAAATTCAAGTGTTTTCAGAACGGGACTATAAAGGAAGGAGAACGTGGGATGATAGAACAATGCTTTTATACGGGAGAAGCATTTAAGTGTTTATATGAAGGCTAAACAGATATTAAAATACAAGTGAACAGTATTCAGTAAGATTAAAGAAAAAAACCTACACAACTACTGTATTTAGCAAATATGTTTTTCACATTGTATGTGTAAACTAAGATTGGACAAATGGGTGAATAGATTGCAGATAATGAGAGCCAGGGTTCTCATTGTTGGAGAAAGAAGTTACAAATAAGGGAAGAAAAATGATAGTTTAAACCTTGTGGTATTGGATTGGAATAAATGGTGTTAAACTCATGGTTTTTAAAAATATCTATACATATAAAGAAGTGATAGGAAAATTAAGTCAGGATGCCATAACAGTCAGGACCAGCTTAGGAGGAGGGGCCGGGTGCAGTCCAGAGCCTGAGAGAATGCACAAGGATGCGTAGTCTAAGCTTCCGCTGAGTGGCTGCGAGCAGGCCCACCGTGGACACACACAGGGGCATGTGGAGATCCTCTGAAGGTTCCCAGACTGTGAGAGGGGGCAGGCTGGGCTAAGGGACCCCTCTCCCTTGCATGAATTTTGTGCAATGGGCCTCTAGTCCTATATAATAAAAGCCCAATATGCTAAGTGTCTGACTGTTCAACCAGTTGCTATGACACACACTGACCACCAGGGGGCAGATACTCCAACTGGTAGCTTAGTTTGCTGTTGGGATCTAGCAAGACTGGCCAAACACACCCTGGAGCCCTCCAGCAATCCCTCCCTGGCCCTGATAGTGCACCAGTGGGGTCCCTTGGCCTGGCCTGCACCCTTTTGCAATCCAGGACCCCTTAGGGGATGTCAGAGAGCTGGTGTCAGCCTGATCTCCACAGGCCAGGGCAAGGGACCCCACTAGTGCACAAATCTGTGCACTGGGCTCTAGTATGTTGATATGAGTGTCCAGACATGTAAACCATTTTTTTAAATATATATTTTTATTGATTTCAGAGAGGAAAACAGAGGGAAATAGAAACATAATGAGAGAGAATCATTGATTGACTTCCTTCTGCGCGCCTCCTACTGGGGATCAAATCCCAACCCAGGCCCTTGACCAGAATCCAACCCAGGATCCTTCAGTCCCCAGGCTGACACTCTACCCACTGTGCCAAACCAGCTAGGACTAAATAATTTTTATAAGAGTTTATTTGAGCCCAAATTGACTACAATTCCCAGGAATCAAGATCTCAAATGCTCTGGAGAAATGGTAGTTTTGTATATGCCTTTTTTTTTTTTTAATGCATTGGGAATTAAGAGGGAACTATAGATAATTACGTGGAGGTGAGAGAAAGCCACCCATGGATGGATCACAGGATAGTTAATAAAAATATGTACTTTTTTTGAGGGTGATTACTTTTATTTCAAAGATGTGTTAACCTAAATGCACAAAAATGATAGGCAGGGATCACTTAAGGCAAACATAAGCCTTTTACTAAACATAAGCCTTTTACTAAAATTTATATGCCCGAGGGTGACTACCCACCATGACCTTTTTAGATAGAAATTTATGATTAGATCTGCCTGTGAGGTTACTTTCCATAGAACCCCTTTTTCATCCACACATATGTCATATATAGATAAAACTGGGAAAGTGTGTGCATGTAGACATCAATATACATACATACATAAATTTCCTTAGTGCTGTTCACTAAGATGGTTTAGGAGCACTGATACCCCAATAGCAATGACCATATCTAGCACCCAGATTGGGTCCTTAATGATATTCTTTAACAAATGTAACCTGGGGCTCCTTGAAGTGGATGATTCCAGGGCTGGGCTAGTATGAACATGGCACATCATCTGGTACCAGAAAATAAAGTAGTGCTCAAAAAATGAAGTCGATTTGTTAAAGGCCACATAAACCAGCCTGTAGGTGCTCCAAATGGCCAAAGTTGAACAATTTGAGAAATAAAATATTAAATTATAACTCATAGAATAAATACCCAGGAGTCCATACTAACATAAATATAAACAATTAAAGTGAAGAAACAAACTACTCCTCACAGAGGGTGAAAGATGGAGGAGAAATAGAATTGTTGCCTACTCTCAGCGTAATCCCCTCAAAGTATCCATCAATGCAAAGGAAAAAAAATAGCTTTATTACCTAGAAAATAGCAGCTTCACCAAGGGATCAAGTTTAACACCACCAGTAATAATATGTACTGACATCATGTACACTTTGATATGATACATTGAGAACATAAGATAATATCTGTGGCATTTTTGTGCAAAATGCATAACTTCAATCTAATTACTAGAAAACTAGAGGCCGGGTGCATGACATTCGTGCACTGGAGAGGAGGGCGGTGGGGTGGGGGGTGGGGAGGTGGGAGAGGGGACCCTCAGCCCAGCCTGCACCGTCTTGCAGTCTGGGACCCCTCAGGGGATATCTGCCTGCCAGCTTAGGCACGATCCCCCTGGCAGTCAGACATCCCTCTCACAGTCTGGGGCTCTCACAGCCCGGGACCCCTCGCTCCTTACTGCCCACCTGCAGTGGAGGCAGGAGAGGCTCTTGCCATTGCTGCTGAGCTTGCCAGCTGTGAGCCCAGCTTCTGGCTGAGTGGCGCTCCTCCTGTGGGAGTGCACTGACCACTAGGAAGCAGCTCCTGCATTGAGCATCTGCTCCTGGTGGTCACTGTGCATCACAGTGACCAGTCTTTCCACTGTTGGGTCTATTTGCATATTAGGGTTTTATTATTTAGGACTAGAGGCCCAGTGCATGAAATCTGTGGATGGGTAGGGTCCCTAGTTCTGGCTGGCAATCAGGGCCAATCCATGGGGCATCTGGTGAGGCGATCGGGGGGCCTCCTCTGGCACCCACCTTGGCTGGCCCCTATGGGCTGGGGGCAGCTCTGGCATTGAGTGTCTGCCTCCTGGTCGTCAATGCATGTCATAGCAACTGGTTGTTATGCTGATTTGCAGATTAGGCTTTTATTATATAGGATATCAGTTAAACCAAGTTGATAGACAGTCTATCAAATGATTATCAACATTCATCAAAAGTGTCAAGGTCATGAAAGACAAGGAAAGACTAAGGAACTGTTATAGTTTGGAGGAGACTAAGAAAACACAACAACCAAATGCAGTATGGGATTCTGGATTGGATCCTGGGAAAGAAAAAGGATATTAGTAAAATCTGACTAAGGCTGTAGTTTGGTTAATAGTATTGTAACAATGTTAACTTCCCTGTTTTGATCACTGTAGTGTGGTTACGGAAATTGTTAACATAAGAGGAATTTTGGATGAAGGGTATACATGAATACTGTCCGTTTGTGGGTAACTTTTCTGTAAAGATATTTAAAAAAAAATGTGAAAAAGAATAAAGGTGAAGGGTGTGATCTAGAGCACAGAGGAAAAAGTAGCCTGAGTTAGGAGGAGGTATGCCTCTCCCCTGCAACCAAGAGGACTGGCAGAAAGCATGGATGGTCATTCAGGGTTAGTGGCTTGTTGGCAGGAAGCTGATGGAGTTCTTTAAGGCAAGACCATAGCTTCAATGCCCATCACAGGGCCTGCCATAGAATAGGGAATAAAAAAAATGCTTGTTGAGTTGGACAGGCTAGGGTTTGAGTCATGACTATAATGTGGTTATATATTTCTAGGTATGACCTTAGGCAAGTTACTATCTTTGTGCCTGTTTCCTTTGAAAATGGGGATAATAATCCCAGTGTTGAGTCAGAAATTAATATATATTCACCAAAAAATATATATTCACCAAAGTCTGTTTCCTTTTTTCCTGGGAAGACAGCTCGGTAATGCTTTCCAGCTTCCAATTATGTGAGGCACACACTGATGGGCACAAATTGTTGGCTCTTAATGTATATTTAATGCAAGAATATAACATCAACATATTCCATTATAAACTGCTGTCAACAGTTCTTCTTGATCTTGACTCAAGATGACATCTTGTCTGGCCATGGGGATGGTTATGACCCAATGAAAATTTCTAGTGGATAATTTGTAATGGATGTGATTTGTTTTATACAGAACTAAAGACACTGATTAATGCTTCCTTAATTATGAGTTATGGAGAAAAGAAATGTATTCTTAATCCCTTGATGCTGGTTAGAACTGAAAGAAAATAATAGTTGTGAAAAAAAATTTGCCAGAGTATTATTTTCCTCCTCACCCCTATTCATCTAATTTAAGAATACATTCTTATTAGAAGCAGTGTGAGGGCAACAGGGTGTGTTGTGGTTAGAGAATGGGAAAATTGAACTACAACTAACAAAAAATTTGTTGGTTACGAGTTGGGGTTCTCTCAGGTTGTATTACCTTAGATTAAGCCATAAATGGTTCAGATTTTGAACCTCAACTTTTCTGGTTCAGTAACAAGGTCAAGTCAGTTAAATGGATGAATTAAATGAATTCATTGAGTCCCACGCTAGCCAATTTCTTGTGAGAGTAATATATAAACTAGAATGCTAATTTACTAATTTATAATGATTAATGGAACCAGAAAGCATACTGTACTCTTTATTGGCTAATTGGTACATTCTTTCTTCATAGGAAAATCTATATGGGAAGCCATATAGCTTTAGTCAGAAAGTTTTCTGGTAAACAGGAATCTGGAGCAAAAAGAGTTAGGTGGGTAAAATTACAGGACAGGATTATCAAATTATGATAACTGAATGCACCCAATTAAATAGTAAGGACAGTCTTGCTAAGAGAGGGCTGCTTTTTCTCTACTGATATTTCTTTTATATTGACTTGAACTAAGATGGTGTAATTTTCTGGCTTCTCACAATTTCTTTTTTTAAAAATATATTTTATTGTTTTTTTTACAGAGAGGAAGGGAGAGGAATAGAGAGTTAGAAACATCGATGAGAGAGAAACATAGATCAGCTGCCTCCTGCACGAGTCCCACTGGGGACGTGCCTGTAACCAAGGTACATGCCCTTGACTGGAATCGAACCTGGGGCCTTTCGGTCCACAGGCCGAAGCTCTATTCACTGAGCCAAACCGGTTTCGGCTTCACTATTTCTTTACCCATCTGACTGGTAAATTCAAGAATAACCTAGGCACCTTGCCTCCTTTCCTCTCTCTTCTCTTTCTTGAGTAAGGCTGCTCTCAGATATACCTCATCCAGGATTTAAGACCCATTGGCCCAGTGTTGAGCAAGGCCAACTTCTCCATTAGGCAAAGTGGGCATAGTGTTTAAGATCCAGGATATTTTCAGGGGCCCTTATGATGTTTTGTTTAATTTAAAAGCAGAAGTAAAAAATATGAACTTGTAGGGAAAAGAAGGTGTTTAAAAATGTATTAATATATTTTTATTTATATCAGTGAAGTCCTAGAATATAAACTTAAATGTTTTTTTTATGGAAGAAGGACCCATCAAAGCAGATGTGCCTGTGGAACAGGATGACACAATGAAAACCCTATGTTGCCTGTGGAACAGGATGGGAAGACTATCTAATTTAGGGGTTCAGGTGACAGGTCAGGTTGGTTCTCACTAACTACATTCTTCAGTTAGCCCTTATCAGTTCAAGGTGATATCTGAGTTGTTATTTACCTTGTGCTTGCCCTTTATTCTCAATTTGGGCCGAGAAGAAGAAAAATGCTGTTACTGGATTCCCTTCAGATCCCAATATAAATCACAGGAATATATATATTTACTGAATTGAACTACTAAAATTGGAGCATTTGTATACTGAGCAGGGTTACCCTGATCAATGCTGGTCAATCTCTGACAAAATACTGCTATTTAACTCTCCCTTTCTATGCTCTAGATAGACAGATAAAATCCTTCTATGTTTTGGAATTAGCCAAAAACAAACAAATAAACAACCAAAAACCCAAACACACACACACACACACACACACACACACACACACACACACACACAAAACAACACACCCTAAAGCAAGTAAAGCAAAAAACCCCCAAGGAAACGCACTGACCTCATTCTACAAATCATTATTGATTTCTGATTTGGAACAGATTTTTTTTTCAATAACCCACCCAAGCAAGCAATGAAACATTCCTGTCTTACCATGAACAAATATCCAATGTACTTGAACAAATCACATACATCTACAAGGGTCCCAAAGAAAAATCTGGCACTGTTTTACACATTAAAAAAGTCATTTATGTTTCCCAGTTGGCATGGCTTAATAGTTGAGCATTGACCTATGAACTAGGAGGTCCTAGTTCTAGTTCGATTCCTGGTTAGGGCACATGCCCTGGCGTGGGATGTGCAGGAGGCAGCTGATCAATGATTTTTCTCTCATCATTGGTATTTCTATCTCTCTCTTCCTTTCTGAAATCAATAATAATATATTTTAGAAAGGAAATTTATGATCAGATCACGATGTGAGGTTATTTGCTATAGAAGTCCCCCTCTTTTCTTTGGTCTACAAATTTTTTTGCACAATGCTATTTTAAGTTTAATTGGGAATGGAAACCAGTATTTAACAGCTATTACGTAGAAGAGGAAAAAATCCTGAGACAGACTTTCGCTTGATTTGCCATATGCTGTGTCATTCTTTCACTCAGAAAATATCCACAGTGTTTATTTTGTACAAGGCTCTGAGTTTGGTAGTGAGGAATACAAAGCTAAATGGGAGACAGATCCTATCTTTAAGGATCTTCTAAGAGAGATTATAAATATGTAAATATTTAAAATTAAGCAGAATGCTACCAATCAAAATAAAAGTATAGGTTATTTTTGGAGGCAATCATATTTATGTTTAAACATAAACATGCATGTTTACAAGTTAGCCATTTAATAGACCAAAGATGAGTTTGAGCAAAGATATATTTATTTATAATTTTTTTATTCACAAAAATCCAAGATGTAAAATATAAACTTTATTATTTCCTTAAAGGCTCACTCTTTCACCTAAGGAAATGCCAGCATACATCTTTATTCAGAGTGTTAGGTAATAGGCATTTTGCCATTCTTCAGATTTATCTAGTATTTTAGAGAATTATATATTTTAATAAAATCAACTATAACATAACCACTTGGGTTACAAAGAGCAAAGTGTGATCAGGAGTAGTACCTTGGTATTCAAGTTCATAAAGATACTCAGTAATTCAGATTCTTAAATTTCTTCTTTGAAATAGATACATGACCTTGAATAAGAATGAGCATGATAAATAATCCATGTATACCATGTTTCAACCTAATGCTTATTGATGTCTGACCCTTTAAAAAAATTTGTACTGCTCTGACCAGTTTGGCTCAATGGAAAGAGCATCCACCTGCAGACTCAAGAGTCCCAGGTTCGATTCCGGTCAAGGGCATGTACCTTGGTTGAGAGCACATACCCAGTAGGGAGTGTGCAGGAGGCAGCTGATCAATGTTTCTCTCTCATCAATATTTCTCTCTATCCCTCTCCCTTCCTCTCTGTAAAAAATCAATGAAATATATTAAAAAAAAAACAAAAACTTGGACTTTTCCTATTAGCTTAAAATTTAAACCAATAAGGAGGAAGTGTTGTTAAATATTCACAAAGGCAGGCTGGCATTATGAATGCTGAGTAAAAAGATTGCTTTGTTCTTCATTGGAGTCGGACTTTCAGAACTTTATAATATTGATGTTTTACTTTTATTGATGTAGGAAGCACTACTTAAAAAAATATTCTGCCTGGGTGATGTTTTGGTAGCTTGAAATATATTTTCCAGTGTTAAGTACACTTCATTTCTTATTGTTCAGACTTCAGATGTGATAGTGAAATGTTCAAGGGAAAATCAAGAATTTAAATGCCAGTTTTATGGCCATGGTAAACATATTTCCCATGAAAAAAATTAATATTAATATGCTAGACTTATTTGAAGTTTATAATTACTAGGATTTGTTAAAACAAAACATAAATGGAGATCAACCTTAAAGGTTCCTTGAGCAGAGAGAACCAATTTAGTCATCGAGATAAAGCTTAATTTAGCTTATTTTATTAAAAAAAATATTTTTATTGATTTTTTTTACAGAGAGGAAGGGAGATAGAAAGTCGGAAACATTGATGAGAGAGACATCAACCAGCTGCCTCCTGCACACCCCACAGTAGAGATGTGCCCGCAAACAAGGTACATGCCCCCAACCAGAATCAAACCTGGGACCTTTCAGTCCGCAAGCTGGTGCTCTATCCACTGAGCCAAACCGGTCTCGGCTAGTTTATTTTTTAAGACTAACTTGACCTTGGTCATTTCTTGCTTATGCTTCTTCTGGAAATCCTATACAAACTTGAACTGTTTCCTAAGTTTGATAGGAGGTAACCACTGAAAATTCAAATATTTTAACCATTCACAGTGAAGAATAAACAGTCACCACTTTCTCACTACATAAGCTGCTTTATTCTAATAATAAAAAGGTAATATGCAAATTGACTGTCACATCCTCATACAAGACGGCCACCTCCATGTGTCAAAAGATGGCTGCCACAAGATAGCCAGCAGGGGAGGACAGTTGGGGGCAACCAGGCCTGCAGGGGAGGGCAGTTGATGGCAACTAAATAGGAAGAGGAGCAGTTAGGTGTTGATCAGGCTGGCAGGGAGGTGGTTAGGGGGTGATCATGCTCTCAGGCAGGTGAGTGGTTGGGAGCCAGCAGTCCTGGATTGTGAGAGGGATATCTGACCCCTAGTTTGGGCCCCATCCCACAGGGATGGGCAGTTGGACACCCCCCAAGGGGTCCCAGATTGGAGAGGGTGCAGGCTGGGCCGAGGGTCACCTCTCCCAGCTCCTCCCTCCTTTCCCCTCCAGTGCACGAATTTTTTGCAATGGGCCTCTAGTAAAAATATATCCCTGAGCTCGCATTCCAAATTTTGGCTTGAGTGCTCCCAGTTTGCAAACTGACTTTCTGGTGTGCGCACAGTAACTTTTTACTAATTACTACTTCTACAATTCATTGGTTTTACTGTGGCTATTTCTGAACCCTCGACAGGTTTCTTCAGTTATACAATGGCATATATAATTGTTATTCTCATTTAATGGCTGTTCAGAGGTAGAATTAATGTTAGGTTCTCAGCAGCAGCTATTTGCATCTTGCGATCTGGGGTACTTAAAAAAGTTGGCTGTTTTAGAATTAATAAAAGCATTAATAAAAGTGGTTGAATCGTAATGTCTTAAAGACCTTGGGACTTCAGGGGATCTTTAAGAAAAGAAATCACACAAAAGGAAAAAAAAACAACCAACCCCTTTCCTTTAAAATGTTTCTGTGTGGTCGGTTTCCTGCGAACATTTACCATCTCGCGGTCTCCGCTTCAATTTTCCTCGGTTTCTGAGACAAAACACACTACAGAGACGAGACTGTGTGTGTGAGCCCATGTTCCAACGAGACCTAAAGGAAGATAAAAAAAAATCCATTCGCAATTTTCCCAAATTTCTCTTGCAATTTAAAGCAATTACTATGACAGCACTGAAAGCTGGTCTGCCTCTTAGACTTGCAGAGGAATACCGTCAGGAGGCCATTCATTTCTCTAAGACAAACGCGGAAAACAGAATAAAAAGTAATTGGGGGAGAGAGAGTAAAAAAAAAAAAAAAAAAAAAACTATAAAAAAAACCACCACCACCACCACCACCACCAGCAGGAAGCAAGAGTGAATCATTCGTGAACCTGAAAACACTCAATGTTTGACGTCAGGACCCAGAAGCAACAAACCAAGAAAGCCGAGCAGGCACGGGGGCCGGAGAGGGGGGTAAATTACGGGGTGCAAGGCACCAAGCAGAGTGGCCTCAAAAGGGAGAGAACACCTTTGCCTCCACTTGGCCCCTAAAAACCTACAGCGCGCAGCGGAGCAAAGGTCAGGGCCGGCGCGTTGCATAAACAAAAGGCGAGCGCGCCTGTGGGCGCTTCCGCCCGCGCGTGCTCAGACGGCGCTTTCGGCGGGCGGCGCCGGTCGGAAACCTGACCTCCCCGGACCCCTGCGCGGCCGCCGCGGCCGCCCCTTTTGTCTCCCCGGTTCGCCGAGCGGCCGCGCCGTGCCCGCCGCCCGAGCGCGCCCAGGGGGCGGGGCCGCGCGCCCGGAAGCCCGCGGGCCGCCGCAGGGCGCACGCGCAGAGGCGGGTATCGCGCGCGCGCCCGCCCGCCCACAGCCCGCAGCCCACACGGCCCTTGGAGGAGGCCGCGCCGTTCGGCTTGGGGTCACTTCCCCCACTGGTCACCGCCCGGGAGTCCGGTTCCCCATGTTGCCCTCCCCGCCTCCCCCCCTCAGCGAGTACGACCTTGTGCCTCCGGGGGGCCTTTGGGGCTGAGGGAGCGAGGGAGCGAGGGAAGGAGGGAAGGACTGGGGATCGCGGTGGCTCGCCGAGGTCGGGCCCCTTCATTGTCTCGTTCCCCGGCGCCAAGCCCGACACGCTCAACAGGGCTGGCTCCTCCGTGTGACCCCTGACCCCCCTCGTCCCCAACCCGGGCCCCCCAAAAAGGGAAGAGGGGAAACTATAGTCAGGTTTTCGGGCGACGTTCTTGGCAGCAGGAGGAGCGGATCCCCTGAGGCGGGGGCTGCCGGGCCGGCGCAGGGGGCGGGCGCGCCGGGGGCCCGGGTCCCCACGGCCGGCCCCGGGGGCGGGCCCACGCGCCTGGCGGAGCCCGGGACGAACCAGAGGTCGCGGCTGGGGGAGCGGGCGGCGATCCACCTGGGCGACGTGGCAGCCGTTCGCGGCTCCCGGAGACCCCTCCCCACGCGGACGCCCACCCACCCGCCCTCTCGCGGCGCGCGGCGGCGGCGCGGCTGCTGCTCTTCCCCGGGCGGGCGGAGAGCGGCAGTGTCTCCCCGCCGGGCGCCCGCCGCTGCGCCGCGCTGCGCTCCGCTCCCCCTCCGCGCCCGCCGCTCCCGGGCAGCCCCGCGCCGCGCCAGAGAGCGCAGTGGCGGCGGCGGCGGCAGCGGCGGCGGGAAAAGGGCTGCGGACCCGCCGCGTCGCCGCGTCGCGCACCCGACGCCGCGGGCCCGGCCTCTCGACGCCCCCCGCGGGCTGCGGCGCCGCGGCAGCAGGTAAAGTGGCGGCGGGGAGGTGGGGCGGCGGGTCCCGGGCGAGGGGGTGTCTCTCCCCTCCCGCTCCGGCCCCTCCGCGCCGGGGAGGCGTCCGCGGGCG
>PVJN01002331.1:63438-120583 GCA_004026805.1 Lasiurus borealis
AGTGCAAAATGGTAAAGGCCTTTAACTCTCTGCATATGTATATGCTAAGGAAACTTGAGTTGCCCTAATTTTTGCCTTGAATATTCAGTTTTCCTTGGACTCCACATAATTATGTCCTTAGACTAAAAATCCCTTTTACTTGAACTAATCTGAGCAAATTTCTGATGTTTAACCTCCAAATGACCTGATTTAGAGTTAATTGCAGTTCATGAAATCTCACCCATGAACGATGAACCCAGCTTTACTGGGATGAATAGTGCCCTCCAAATTCATGTCCATCTGGTCTTTGCAGATGTAATTAGTTAAAATGGAGTCATACTGAGGGTGGGCCTAAATCAATGACTGGTGTCCTTCTAAGAAGACATGCAGGGAAGAAGGCCAGATAAAAACGGAGTCAGAATGTGGTGATGGAGCCGCAAGCCAAAGAATACCAAGGTCTACCAGCAAGCACCAGAAGCAAGGAGGGGATCTTTCTTTTAACCTTCAGAGGGAAGAGGGCCCTACTGACACCTTGATTCCAGACTTCTGGCCTCCAGAACAGTAAGAAATGAATTTCTGTTCTTTTAAGCCACTGTGTTTGTGGTACTTTGTTACAACACCTCTGGGAAACAAATACACCAGCCATGCTTGCCATTTGTCTTACAATGGATTGGTTAGTAGCAATAAGAAAGCAAAACATTTTCCTTCTGAGAGACAAATTTCATCATTCTCATTTTTTAAGCTAAAGGGTTTTTTTTGTTTGTTTTTACAGAAACATACAAACTGGTTTATTATCTAGACCACTGATATCTATTGATATATATTCTAGAGGCCCGGTGCATGAAATTCATGCATGGGGGTGTGTCCTTCAGCCCAGCCTGCTCCCTCTCCAATCTGGGACCCCTTGAGGGATGTCCAACTGCTCCTTTAGGCCCAATCGGATATCCCTTTCACAATCCATGACTGTTGGCTCCCAACTGCTCAGCTGCCTGCCTTCCTGATTGCTCCTAACTGCTTCTGCCTGCCAGCCTGATCACCCCCTAACCACTCCCCTGCCAGCCTGATTGATGCCTAACTGCTCCCCTGCCAGCCTGTTTGCCTCTAACTACCCTCCCCTGCAGGCCTGGTCACCCCTAACTGCCCTCCCCTGCTGGCCATCTTGTGGTGGCCATCTTGTGTCTTGAGGGCAGGATCTTTTGACCACATGGTGGCAGTCATCTTGTGTGTTGGAGTGATGGTCAATCTGCATATTAATTATTCTTTTATTAGATAGTATAGAGGCCCAGTGCATGGGTGGGAGCCAGCTGGTTTGCCCTGAAGGGTGTCCCAGATCAGGGTGGGGGATTCCCTTGGGGCGTGGGGCAGCCTGGGCGAGCAGCCTGTGGTGGTTTGCAGGCTGGCCACACCCCCCGGTAACCCAAGCGGATGCCCTGGTATCTGGGATTTATTTATCTTGTACAATTGAAACTTTGTAGCCTGGAGTGGAGCCAAGCCTTCTTCTAGCACAGCCATTGAAACTTTGTTGCCTTAAGCAGAGGTCTGGGCCTGCAAGGGAAAAGCTTGGCTTCCTCCATCTCCAGGGACAACGGAAGCCTCCCTCCTGCTCTCTCTGTGGCCCTAGTCATCTTGGCTGTATTAATTTGCATACTTGCTCTGATTGGCTAGTGGGTGTGGCTTGTGAGTGTAGCAGAGGTACAGTCCATTTGCATATTGCTCTTTTATTAGATAAGATATGAAAGGCTAATATGCAAATTAGCTGCTTGGGAATTCAACTGGAAACTGGGAGTTCAATCTCTTGCTATGATGTGCACTGACCACCAGGAAGCACCACAGAATGAAGGAAGGCCCAGGCTGGCAGCCATAAGGCCCCAATCTGCCCTGATCACGGGCCAGGCCTAGGGACCCTATCCGTTCATGAATTTTGTGCACCAGGCGTCTAGTTAAATATAATGGAATTATTCTGCCAAAGTGTAGTTTATTGATTTGATTAATCAATTTTTGATGTTTAAAAAAATTCACTGGAATAAAATTCAACAATCAAATGTTAGTTTGTGTCTTTTATTAACCCAAATACAGTTACTTGTCTTCTGGTTTGTTGAAGCAATAGGTCAGAAAACACTTGCTACAATAATGTCTGTCAAAGTGGCTGGACATAAAAACTGCAGCACCACATTCATCTGAAGGACATTCCCACAAAGACAACTGATTTTGCTATTCTTATCCACTTTGTAGTATCTTAGGACAGCCAGCTTAACTTTCCTTAGGCTTATTCTTCTTAAAAGTGGTGTAAGACTTCTTCCTTTTCTTAGCACCACCACGACGTCCCAACACAAGATGAAGAGTGGGCTCGGTTTGAATGTTGTAGTGAGGCAAAGTACGTCCATCTTCCAATTGATCCCCAGCAAAGACCAGTCTTTGCTGATCAGGAGGAATTCCTTTCTTATCCTGGATCTTGGCCTTTGCATTTTCTATCGTACCCGAGGGTTCAACCTCGAGAGTGGTCTTCCCCAGGAAGGTTTTCACGAAAATCTACATGTTGGCAGCGACTCCACCACAGAAGGTGGATCAGAAAGGAAAAGCCCAAATTTTTGCTTTTGAGAGAGACCTACGGAACATTTATAAAGCTGTGACCAGCAACTTACCTTATTTCTACATTTTTCTCAGTTAAGTTTGTGAACCTCAATTTATTTCTAGAATCTGCATTTTCATTTTTTCACTTACTCATATTCTTTTTTTTTAAATATATTTTATTGATTTTTTACAGAGAGGAAGGGAGAGGGATAGAGAATTAGAAACATCGATGAGAGAGAGACATCGATCAGCCGCCTCCTGCACGCCCCACAGTGGAGATGTGCCCGCGAGCAAGGTATATGCCCCCAACCGGAATGGAACCTGGGACCTTTCAGTCCGCAAGACGATGCTCTATCCACTGAGCCAAACCGGTCTCAGCCACTTACTCATATTCTTAGGAAATAAGAACAATATGCAATTCTAGGTGTGGATTAAGGGGATAAGGATCCTTTTTCTTAGCTCAAGTATCCAAATACTGTTTTGAAGAATGCCAGCTTTTCTTTATTGCCAACCCCTCTGGGCATCCCATCCCTGATTCATCTTCTAGGACTAAGAGGGCCTCTTGTCCTAGAAGCCTGCCCACATTTCTAAGGTATTCCCTGTGACTACCTGGCCTCGGTGTTGGCTGCACCTTCTGATAGAACCACACGGGTTCCACCTCAGCTGGCCAGCATGGTTACTGAGATTATCAGGTACAAAATGGCTGTGTTCCCCATTATCTAGGACCTAACTTAGGTCTACCTCCTCCTACCTATTCTTCTTGCCCTGGAAGCTACTTTCCAGAAGCCACATTTTTTGGAGCTGAACTGCACAGATTATAGCTGCTACTATAATTAGTCAAGGAAGAGCAAAAGAAGGCTCTCCGGCGCAGACTTTTTCTCTCAAGTCAAACCAGCTTAAAAGGGAAAACAGTCTACAGAATGAAATGGATTTCCGTTTTCTTGTGTCTGCCTGCCTTCTCCCTACATCCTGGAGTTACTCCTGTTTCTAGCGTACTAGAAGGGAAGATGAATGCCTACCGGTACTTCCCTCATACCACATACCCTTCTTTGAATGTCTCAACTCATATGTTGGGGCTACATCTCTCCCGAAACTCACTCAGCTTGGTGTCCATCATCTTAGGCATTCCTGTGAAGACTCGTCTTGTAGGCTCAGATTCTGGATTCTCAACTGAAGGCAGGAAGCCAGATTCTCCAGGTTCTTAGAGGACCTGTAGGATAAACAGGCTGGCTGAGGACCTGGGGAATGTGTGTGACTGCCTGCCTCCCTGGCAGGCTGGGCAAGGGTGCAAGGCCCAGTGCACTGAACCACAGGGAAATGCTCTTCACCAGGAGTAACATCTTCCTAGAAGCGAGTGTGAGCCTGAGAAACTGCTCAGAGTAGGTTTCGCCCATAGCCGTGTTAGGATTCCAGACCAGTGTTGGCTTGTATTTTTTCTGTGTCTTAACTTTTGGATTCTTTTGTTAAACCAACAAGCCGAGGGTTTGACCCTGTGGGGATTCATGTCGTTGGCACTAGCTGCTCTTTGGCCAAGGCCTTCATAAATGATTCAGTAATCCTTTTGTCTATCCTCCAGCCCCAGATTAAGACCATAGCCGGAGAAGAATTTGAGGTCAGCACCAACCAAGTCTGAATTAAAGCTGTTATATTTCCTCTGGAGGCATTTCGCCTCAGGCCTGGGCTATTTGCAGCATTAAATCTTGGGCTCAGAGCACCACAGGAGAAAGGTTTGCGTAGTGTTATAAAGGTTTGCTCAGTGTGTAGTTTGGGCCTACCTCGCTATTTCTATATCAGCGGGCTGCGGATATTCACATTAGAACATACCTGAACCCCTCTGCTAAAGGCCAGAGCCCTGCTCCCCTGTGGAGGTCAGATTTTCAGCCCCCGGGTTTTAGGACAGAACATCTTGCCATGTCCTGCGGGTAGTGAAGGACATCAAACATCAGATCCTGAGATTGGGAACCGCTGGCTCAGAGGATCGCCTTCAAGAGTCCACCTCGCCAAAACCGGTTTGGCTCAGTGGATAGAGCATCAGCCTGCGGACTGGAAGGTCCCAGGTTCGATTCCGGTCAAGGGCATGTATCCTGGTTGTGGGCACATCCCTGGTAGGGGGTGTGCAGGAGGCAGCTGATCGATGTTTCTCTCCCATCGATGTTTCTAACTCTCTATCCCTCTTCCTTCCTCTCTGTAAAAAAAGTCAATGAAATATATTAAATAATAATAATAATAAAAAGTCCACCTCTGTGAGAACCGTCAAGCCCTGTAGTTGGCTATTGATTCTTTTAGCAACTTTTATGGAAACTGCCTTTGAATGAGCCGCTACAGAAGCGAAGGTGATGTGAGGTCCCAGCCACCCAAGACAAACCAGATGTCCCTCAAAAGCAGCTCGGGTTCCCAGGACAGAACCTGCAAAGGTGAGTGGAACCCTTTTTCTCACTGGTTTTCCTCTGCAAATTCATTTGCTTTTCATTTTCCAAGAACTGTAAACTCTTGCTATTTTCTATGTTTTCGGGAACCCTGGGTAGACAACAAAGATTGATTTCAGAGCAGACATAGGCCAAGAACCCATGGCATTGAGTGTGCTGAGTCCAGACAAATATTTATACACACATCCACATTTGAAGAGAAAATATATTTCTTTAGGTTTCAAACACTGTGATATAAATAAAGCAAAAATAAAAACCTGTTGTCAAGTTAAAAGAAAAGAACAATATGCAAGATGGAGAAACTGAAAAAAATCGAACTGTTGGTTGGCACACAGCTCCACCAAGCTTTGGCTCAAAGTATTTGCTTGTCAGCTGATATGTAAAAGTCCCAAAATGGAATTTTAAAAGCACTTTAGGAATGAGAATATGTAATGAGGTTGTGCAAAATTTCCATGCACTAAAGGCAGAGTTATCTGGTTTAATAATCAAGTAATTATTTTATGTTCATTTTATTAACTGAGAATTTGTTATAAGTGCAATATTTTCTATCTCTGTAACCATCGAGTAGCGTTATAACAACTATGTCAGATTTTAAGAACGAGTAGCTGAACTTTGAATTTCTGGTTTAACTAGAAATGTAACCACATCAGAACTGGTAGCCAGCACTATCTGACTCGTCCAAGGAATGTGCTGAATTTGCGCAACTTTTGTCTTCTAAATTTTTCCAAGTAATTCCAGAAACTAAATAGCTCTTGGATGTGAAGTACCTAGATAAATACTATTTTAGAAAAACTGTTCAGAGTTCACTTGTTCAGAGACTAAAGAAAATTAAGCAGTGAATCTGTGGGAAATTTAATGATAAGAATAGTTTCAGCTTCTAACCTGAACAGATTTGTCATGATTTTTAGGGGATAAGAAGTTTCCTGTTTACTGAATTTTTGACAAATTGAAACCCAGAAAACTCTTTTCTTTCCACTCTATTGAAAATATTTCTAGTCTATATCAGTTCTCTTTTTAAAACGTCTTTTGAAAGCACAGGATAAGTAAACATAATAGGAAATGTTTGGTGTTTGAACATACCCCAGTGCCTCAGGCCTTGTCAATCTGAAAGACACTTTAAATTTGCGAAACTGTGGGAGAATCAGAGATTGATTGAGCCTAACAGGTGCTGCGACTGGAACTTTCCATGGAAGTTAGTTTAGTCTCCAAGTGTATTGCGTTTTTAAAAAATAGAATGGGAGAAGGCCAGTGAAGAACCTCTGTAAAATTGGGTTTTTCTTTTTAACAAGAACACAAGAGAACAAATCCACTTGTATTTACTTTTTCAGTAAGTTTAAATCCTTTAGGGGTACAGTATTAAAGGATTCTGTGACCAATGACCTTAGCAGGAAGGTTGCTTCGGAATTTGGCACAAACCATGCTACTGTTTCCATGAGCACGAGTTACCTTTGACTCTGGTTTTGCCACTGGGAGTCACTGTGTTGTTCTTTGCTTTGTACACATAAGCACATCTTTTTCCTATATAGAAAGGAAGAGCAATGTACTTTCTCTGGTTCTGGTTAGAGCCAGCAAAAGTGGCCTGGAAAAAAAAAAAAAGCTGAGACCGGTTTGGCTCAGTGGATAGAGTGTTGGCTTGCAGACTGAAAGGTCCCAGGTTCGATTCCGGTTGGGGGCATGTACCTTGCTTGCGGGCACATCTCCACTGCGGGGTGTGCAGGAGGCGGCTGATCGATGTCTCTCTCTCATCGATGTTTCTGACTTTCTATCCTTCTCCCTTCCTCTCTGTAAAAAATCAATAAAAATATATTAAAAAAAAAAGTGGCCTGGGACCACAGCCTTCCAGACACATTCATTGTTCCCTTAGGCCTCCACTGTCTCTGAAATGGTGGGAATAGTCAAACTGGGTTTTGATGCATCGATTCATTTAGCCCTTCCTGTCTGGCAGGTGCTATATACTAAATGTTGAGGATGAAGACACAAGATATTGTCCCAGTATTCAACAGGCAATTTGAAGTTTTTTGTGTTATTGTTATGTTATTACTATATTTCCAAGTATTTGTGCTCTTAATTGACTAATTTGAAGCAGAAGTATGAATGGAAGACAATGGAAATGGAGTGATAGTGGGGAATGAAACATTTTCTTAGACGTAAGCAAGAGGAAAATGTGAACCATTGCCCTCTGGTTAACAGGATTATGGGTCAGGGATTTCTTTGGACTTTTGTGTGCTTTCCAAACTTTCTGGAAAAGTTTGCCCAGATAAATGACTCCAAAATATTTAAAATTGGAAAATAAATTTAGTTTTTAAAATGTGCCAGGCGGCGTGGCTCAATGGCTGAGCATCAACTTATGAAATGGGAGGTCATAGCTTGATTCTCTGTCAGGGCACTTGTCCGGATAATGGGCTCAATCCCGGGTAGAGTGTGTGTCATCTATCTCTCCCTCTCTCTTCCTCTCTGAAATCAATAAAAACATATTAAAGAACACTACAAAATATACATACGTGGTACCTCGAGATATGAGTGCCCTAACATACGAGATTTTTGAGATACAAGCCTTTGAGTGAGCGATTTTTGCTTTGAAATACGAGCAACATTTGAGATAGGAGTAATCGAGCATATCGGCCGGCTGCACAGGACCCACCAGTTTACTGGGACTCATAGTTTCCCACGCCTCAAGGTTACAGAACGAATTAAACTCGTATCTCGAGGTACCACTGTATACAAATAAGGCAATGGAGACTAAGGAGAAAATAAACAAATGGGACTATATCAGAATAAAAAGCTTCTCCACAGCAAAAGAAACTACCAACAAAACAACAAGAAGGCCCATTACATAGGCAAACATATTTGCCAATGATATTCCCGATAAGCGTTTAATCTCCAAAATTTACAGAGATCTCATACAACTTAACAAAGAGAAGATAAATGATCCAATCAAAAAATGAGCAAAGGACCTAAATAGACATTTTTCCGAAGATGACATACAGAAGGCCCAGAGATATGTGAAAATATGCTTAAAGTCACTAATTATCTGAGAGATGCAAATCCAAACAACAATAAGATACCATCTCACACCTGTCAGAATGGCTATCAACAAATCAACAAATCAACAAATGACAAGTGCTGGAGAGGATGTAGAGAAAAAGGAACCCTCCTGCATTGTTGTGGGAATGGAGACCATGGTGCAGCCACTGTGGAAAACAGTATGGAGTTTCCTCAAAAAGTTAAAATGGAACTCCCATTTGACCCAGTAATCCCACTTCTAGGAATATATCCTAAGAAACTAGAAACACCAATCAGAAAGGATGTATGCACCCCTATGTTCATAGCAGCACAATTTACAATAGCTAAGATTTGGAAACAGCCTAAGTGCCCATCAGCAGGTGAGTGGATGAAAAAACTGTGATACATCTAAACAATGAAATACTATGCTTCTATAAAAAAAAAAAAAAAGGAACTTTTACCATTTGCAACAGCATGATGGAACTGGAGAGAATTATGCTAAGCGAAATAAGCCAGTTGGAGAAAGATAAATATCACATGATCTCACTCACTCACATGTGGGATATAATGATCAACATAATTTGATAACAAGAATAGATCCAGCCAAAATCGGTTTGGCTCAGTGGATAGAGCATTGACCTGCGGACTGAAAGGTCCCAGGTTCGAGTCCAGTCAAGGGCATGTGCCTTGATTGCAGGCATATCCCCAGTAGGGGTTGTGCAGGAGGCAGCTGATCAATGTTTCTCTTTCATTGATGTTTCTAACTCTCTATCCCTCTCCCTTCCTCTCTGTAAAAAAAAAAATCAATAAAATATATTTTTAAAAAATAAAGAAAAGAATAGATCCAGAAACAAATGGCAGGGAGTGGTATGGGTAGGTTAGAGAGCAACTAAAGGGTTTGTATGCATGCATATTAGCATAACCAATGGATACAGACACTGGGGCAGTCGGGGCTTGCCTGGAGTGGGAATGGCTGGCAGGGTTGGGGGCATCAATTGAGGAAAAAGGAGACTTATGTAAAACTTTAGAGAATAAACAAATGGAGTACAGTTAGATTTTTAAAAATATTATTAAAGCCTGGCTAGTGTGGCTCAATGGTTGAGTGTCAACCCACAAACCAAAAGGTCACAGTTTGATTCCCAGTTGCAGGCTTGATTCCCAGTGTGGCATGCAGGAGGAGGCAGCCAATCAATGATTCTCTCTCATCATTGATGTTTCTATCTCTCTTTCCCTCTCCCTCTCCGAAATCAATAAAACGTATTTTTAAAATTATTATTAAAAGTTTTTTATTATTCAGTCAACTCATCTGTTTTAAGATTTTGAGGATATCACTCGGACTTTTGAAATTCTAAGAAATTGTGGAGTTTTAGAAAGTTTCCCAACAAAATTCCTTGGCCCAATGACTTACAAGGTTATTTCAATGAAATAGTTATTTTACAATTTATTCATAATGTATCCCTCAACTCACAAAAGAATGAGACATGGTCCGCTGAAGGCTTAGCTAAAAAATAATCACCTCTTATTGTGGACACCAAGGGCTTTGTTACTGAGTTGAATGTCAATCCTGTCTCTCAGGATACATTTTTTCACCGGGTCTCCTTCCACATTACAAAGGATTCTTTAGCTCTTTCCACCAGTTTACTAAGTATCTCCAGACATATATGTGGTGGGTAAAATATGGACTGAGGGTGGGAGCCTGTTGGGCATGCAGGAGACAGCACATCCCTACTGGGATTGAGCTAGCAACCTAGGCAAGTGCCCTAACCAGGAATTGAACTGTGACCTCCTGGTTCAACCACTGAGCCACACCAGCTAGGCTCAATAAAGATATATTAAAATTTTTTTTTTAAAAAAACCATAACGGATTAAGACTACTTTCCCTATCCACTCTGACTACTGCTCCTTAGCAGTTTCCTCATTTCAGGAGGCACTGGAGTGTCCTTAGGCATTTTGAGGAGTTGGCTTTGGGGAAGTTGAATTTGGCACATTTAATTTGGATTTAGTGGAGTAAATTTACGTAATTTGCAAACATTTTTCATGTAGAGTTAAGTTATTGCCAGTTGTCCTAGTGCTTCCAGGACTCTTGTACTGAAAACTGTTAATGAATGTTGACAATGCAGAGTATTCAAGGATTGTCACAGCACAAGAGATCTTCAGATACCTTGTAATCTTGTACCTCGTACATGAAAGCAGCATGATAGGCAATTTCCCAAATTTGATGATGATCCTAACAATTTATGTGATACTGCTAAAGCAAGTTTCAGAGCCAAGATTAACTTTAAAAACTAGCAATAGTGAAAAAACACAAATAACCAGATTAGAGAAGACTTATTTTATTCTCTGTATAGAGAATAATAAAACAAACCCAATGTCATGTGAAAAGGTAACCGAAGATCAGCATTTTTTTTTAAATGAGAATATGAAAATATGTAGAGACTCATTCATTTAGCTAGCTAATCCACAAGTATTTATTATCTGCCTACCATATATATTTTCAAAAATGGTGCTAGGAGCTGGGAATAGAACAGTGAATGGACATAGATAGTCCCTGACATTGAGATATTCACAGTCTAAGGCAGAGCAGGCCCCTAACAAGTAATCATATCAGTATTATTAGATAAATTGTGATAAAAGAGACATGTAAGGTACTCTGAGAGTTAACCTAAGTCTGGGTTTTAGAGAAGGTTTCCTTGTAAAAAAAACAAGCAAGCACATGTAAACTGGAGGAGTAATTCCATTGAAGGGGAAGAAAGAATATCCTATTCAGGGGGAATAAGAGCTCTAGGTAGAAGGTACTTATTGACCTCAAAGAACCCAGAGAATGCCAGTGCAGCTAGCTTACCATAAGCAGAGGAAAGCTGGTGAATACGTCCAGCAGGTGAGTTTTTCTGTTCTAAAAGTTCATATAAATGAAATTTAGAATATACAACATATATGCTTTTGAATAAGGCTTCTTTAGCTGAGCATAATGTTTTTGAATTTCATCTATCCTACTGCATGCATTTATAGGTGTTTGTTAAATTGTAAGTGTATACCATGACTTATTTATCCATTCACCTGCTGATGGACATTTGAGTTATTTCCAGGTTTTGGTCACTATGGATAGAGCTGCCACGAACGTTCATATATAAGAGATGTGAGATTTTTAGTTCAATGTTACTCCCCCTTCATTGTACTACAGAAGCAAGAATATGCTTTGTGTCGCACAGAAGTTTTTATTTATTTTTAAAATATATTTTATTGACTTTTACAGAGAGGAAGGGAGAGGGATAGAGATAGAGATAAGAGAGGAACATCGATCAGCTGCCTCCTGCACACCTCCTACTGGGGACGTGTCCGCAACCAAGATACATGACCTTGACCGGAATCGAACCTGGGACCCGACGCTCTATCCACCGAGCCAAACCAGTTAGGGCAGAAGTTTTAATAAAAGTGCAAAGAACAGCTCAATACCCACTGGATCCTTTGTTGGCCTCCTGAAGGCACTTGGGGTTCTAGTTCTAGCATCGACAGATAAGAAGAGCTGGGTCAGGTAATTCAACACAGACACAGCAGCAGCCTGGCCTGAGTTTCAAATCACCAGCATCTGATACATGAGCCAGACTTTGAGATGAAGAATGTCTAGCTAGGGAAGTGTTCTTACTGATGCTTAGAGGTGAGGCAGCGATCTCTTGTATATCCTTCAGTGTAAACCGGAATCCATAACTACCTAAGGGACTCTTTACCCCCTGCCAAATGTTTTTAAACCCACTTCCCCTTGTCCCTTTCCTCTTTTCCCCAAGGGACGGACCTGATGGCAGTGATCTGTAACTCTAGCTTTACTGGAGAAGCCCTGGTACTGTTAGTGGATCCGCACACTCGGCAGATGTAGTCACAGAGTGAAAACAACCCCTGTGCTGAGGCCTGCTAGGGAATGTCAACTGCAACTCCCCTATGCACCTCCGTCTGATTATTCCAATTTCAGTCACGGTGTCTGTGACTTTAAATTGAAGTACAACATTGTACAAGCAGGACAGTGTGAAGAATATCAGTCCTTCGTCTGGCCAGTGAGCCACAGCTCTGACAAGGGGACTGACGGCTTTTGAGATGGCGGATTCCTTTCTGTCCTGGGCTCCTTGTGATTTCCGTGAGCCGAGATGGACCTGCCATGGGCAGGAGCAAGAAGTAAAATTTTGTTTAAGCCACTGGGGTGAAAGGAAAAAAAAAATATATCAGTTTTCAGTGAATTTTTATTTCCAGAGGTAAAAAAGGATAGTATTTTGAAGCATTTAAAAATATATATATTTTATTGATTTTTTTTGTAGAGAGGAAGGGAGAAGAATTTTTTTATAGAGAGTTAGAAACATCAATGAGAGAGAGACATCGAACAGTTGTCTCCTGCACACCCCCGACTGGAGATGTGCCCGCAACCAAGGTACATGCCCTTGATCAGAATCGAACCTGGGACCCTTCAGTTCACAAGCCGATGCTCTATCTACTGAGCCAAATCAGTTTCGGCTTGAAGCATTTTTGTCTGAGAAGAGACATCTTTCTTGCAGGAATTTTCTTTCCAGGGAGGATTTCTATAGTCTTTTCATATTTTTTTCTTTCTGTTTTTTGCTATATCTTATCCTCTGTTTCTTCTTTATTTTACACACTTTGTTTTTTCTCAAAGTAAATACTTCCATCTCAGCCTCCTAGATAATTTATTCTTTTCACACATTTAATGAGTGCTTCCTATCCCATCATTTTCTCTGTTCTCTAGTTTTCTTTCAAACGGATCTTTCTGTGCTATTGACAGGGTTTTTGCTTTCAGCCTTTCCTTCCAGCCTCTAACTAACACACTTGAGTATGTATAGTAGGTAATAAGGAGAGATTATTTTTCTGGTAGTGTTGTGAACTGATAACTGGGAAAAATCTCCCTATAAAACATCTAGAAGTGCTGGATAAGATACAAGAAACACTCTTTTAAAAGAAGACTTGAGGTTGGCTGGCGTAGCTCAGTGGTTGAATGTTGGCCTATGAACCAGGAAGTCACAGTTTGATTCCCGGTCAGGGCACATTTCTGGGTTGCTGGGCTTGATCCCCAGTGTAGGGATTTCAGGAAGCAGCCAATCAGTGATCTTCCTCATCACTGATGCTTCTATCTCTCCCTTCCTTTCTGAAATCAATGTATATATAAATTTAGAAGAAGAAGAGCTGAACCAGCAACAATGTAGGGGTAGATGAACATGCTCCCAGGAACAAGCTGGAATTACAACTGAAATATAGAAAGGTTTCCTGAATAATCAATGGAAAATTCACAGGAGAGAACCCTGATACCCAAGGACCGAAGGTGGAGACTGCAGAGAGACTGGTAGGAGGAGCAGAGGTGCGAAAGGACTGGCCAGGCTCCAACAGATGGCAATTGAAGTCTCGGAGAGATCTCAGCTGTGATGGTGGTGGTAGGGGGGTGCCACTAAGAACTCTGGGATCTAGCCGAGACCGGTTTGACTCAGCGGATAGAGCATCGGCCTGTGGACTGAAAGGTCCCAGGTTTGATTCCAGTCGGGGGCAAGTACCTTGCTTTCGGGCACGACTCTAGTAGGGGGTGTGCAGGAGGCAGCTGATCTCTCTCTCTCTCTCTCTCTCTCTCTCTCTCTCTCTCTCTCTCTCTCTCTCTCTCGTCGATGTTTCTGACTTTCTATCCCTCTCCCTTCCTCTCTGTAAAAAGTCAATAAAATATATAAAAAAAGAAAAGAAAAGGAGAAAAAACAAAAACAACAACTCTGGGATCTAATCCCAAAGCTGGGCTCCCCAGCAAAGAGCACCAACCTGAGGAGAGTACCCACCTAACGTCTAGCTGTGAAAAGCAGTGGGGTGCTGTCTGCCGGGAGTGGCAGCTGAAAGTTTGGGCAACCTCTTAAAGGGCCAATGCACAAAAATTCCCTGTGGAGCCACGCATGTTGTGCTCTGGCAGAGGGAAGGTGAAGTGTACTGGAGCTGTGAGAGCAGAACCCAGGTCTGGGGACTTGGGGAATAGAGCTCAGAAGGCAGACATCCCAAGTTTCCTGGGCTGAATCATTCCCTCACACAGCAGGGACATCTTTCCCCCATAGACATCCTTGCCTGCAGGGAAGATAGTTGACACACCCAATTGGAAAACTCCTTGCCCTGTGGCCACTTAAGAGAAGAGAAGAGAAGTAACAATTAACCCCCAGGCAGAAACAATTGCCCCACCCTGTTGAAAAAAAACTCTTGTCCCACCTGAAGATGATTGCCTGGGCCAATTTAACTGAAATCCTATTAGTCTGTACAACAGGTGGTCTCTGGAGGCTTTGAGTCTATGTCTGATCCAATTAGTCAAAAATAGCCTTTAACACTCTCCTGCACTAGAGATTGAGAGTTGCAGAGGATCTAATACATAGTCACAAACCTAAACAGACAACTAAAATGAGGAAACAAAGAAACAACTCTCAAATCAAAGAACTAGTGAATTTTCCAGAAGAAGAGATAAATGAAAGAGATAAAAAAATTTATCTGAAACAGAGCTCAGAGTAATGATGTTAAAAATGTTCAACAGTATGAAAAAAGATATAGTAACTATGAAAAAAGAACAATCTGAGGTAAAGAATGACATAACACAAATAAAGAACACATTGGAAAGAATAAACAGCAGATTAGGGGAAGCTGAGGATCGAATCAATGAATTAGAAGACAGAGTTGAAAATATCACTTGCCGAGACGGGTTTGGCTCAGTGGATAGAGCGTCGGCCTGAGGACTGAGGGGTCCCAGGTTCGATTCCGGTCAGGGGCATGTACCTTGCTTGCGGGCACATCCCCAGTAAGGGGGCGTGCAGGAGGCGGCTGATTGATGTCTCTCTCTCATCGATGTTTCTGACTTTCTATCCCTCTCCCTTCCTCTCTGTAAAGAATCAATCATATATATATATACACATATATATATACATATATATATACATATATATATATGTATACATATATATACATATATATATATATATATATATATATATATATAAAAGAAAAGAAAATATCACTCAATTAGAGAACCAAAAAGAAAAAAAAACAATTAAAAAACAGGAAGACAGCTTAAGGGAGCTGTAGGACAATATGAAACGTAACAAATATTAAAATAGTAGGTGTTCCAGAAGAGGGAGAAAGGAATAGAGAAGGTGTTTGAAGAAAACTTCCCTAACCTGGTAAAGGAAAAGTCACACAAGTTTAAGAGGCACAGAGAACCCCAAAAAAGGAAGAACCCAAACAGACCCATGGCCAAACACATCATAATTCAAATGCCAAAATTAAAGAAAAAGAGAGAATCTTAAAGGCAGCAAGAGAAAAGAAAACTGTTATCTACAAAGGAGTGCCCATAAGGCTGACACCCTATTTCTCATCAGAAACTCCATAGGCCAGAAGAGAATGGCATGAAGTACTCAAGGTAATGAAAAGCAAGGATCTGAGACCAAGATTACTATATCCAGCAAGACTATCATTCAAAATAGATGGTCAAAGAGCTTCCCAGACAAAAAAAAAAAGGATAAAGGAGTTCACCACCACTAAGTCAGCATTATAAGAAATGATGAAACATGGCAAAGTGCTGTGATGGAGCCTAAAAAGAGAAAATGGATCATCTGTGTACTTTCTTTTGTTGTCATTTGTCAGTAAAATGATAACACAGAAATAAAGAAGTATCACTCTAGGTGTACACCTAGCCACATGAAAATTTTTTTGGTAAGTTTTATTAAATATATTTTATTGAATTTTTACAGAGAGGAAAAGAGAAGGATAGAGAGTTAGAAATGTCGATAAGCCACCTCCTGCACGCTCCCCACCGGGGATGCGCCCGCAACCAAGATACATGCCCTTGACCGGAATCAAACCCGGAACCCTCCAGTCCGCAGGCCGACGCTCTATCTGCTGAGCCAAACTGGTTTCGGCTTTTTTTGGTAATTTTTAAAGTGTTAAAATTACAGACTAAATGTAAAACAATAAAACATATGTAAAATAAAGTATAATCACTTGTGTGACTACTAAATCTTAAAAAAAAAATAATGGAGGTGCAATTGACTGTGTAATGGCCATAAATTTCGCCCTTCCCAGTATGCACACCTCTCTGCAGTGCGACTTTACTGCTGCTTGTCTCAAAAGATAGTCTCTTTCCTCACCCTTTAAACCTGTACTGCCCTAGGATTCTGACACCAAGTGGTGTACTGAAATACAATTCAATTCTGGTGCTAACCATCTGGCACTACTGTCAGAATCCAAAGGGTTAAGGGCATGATCTCCAAAAGGTTGCTTCACTTCAGATGCCAGCCACAAGTGGAGTCCACCAGCCATCTGCACTTCTGACCAACCAACAAGCTATAAAGATGGAGGGCTCCTATGACCAACCCTCCCCCCCGCCCCAGATTCAGTAATTCATTAGTTTGACTCATGGAACTCAGGAAAGCACTATACATACTTACAACAGTTTTGTTATAAAGGATATAAGTCAGGGCCAGCCGAATGAAGAGACACATGGGACGAATGCAGGGCTTCTATGCTCTCTCTGTGTGTGTAGAATCAGGTTGTACCATCCTTTTGACATATTGATATATTCACTGACCAGAAAGCGACTGAGCTTGGAGGTCCAGAGTTTTGATTAGGGTTTCATTACACAGCCATGATTAATTGAGTCATTGACTAGATGATTAAACTCAGTGTCCAGCTCCTCTTCCCTTGCTGGAGATTGGACTTGCTGAAAGCCCCAGTCCTCCCTCTAATCACATAGTTGGTCTTTCTGGTGACCGCCCCTATCCTGAGTTATTTTTCTCACATAAACTTAAGTGTTATCCAATGGCATCCCTATTACTCAGGAAATGTCAGTGATTTAGAGTCTGTCTCCCAGGAAGCAGGGACAAAAAACAGTCAAATTCCATATGATACAAGAGCTTGTAACCAATAGAAGGTGGTTAGAAAGATGTTATGTGACTCTGACACTAGGCCTGAAGAAACCTTAGTTTCTACTTCATGTCTTTAGAACACTGTCCTAAGACAGCCATGTAAGGAGTTGGTATAGCTTAGTAGAGGATAAGAGACTATGTGGTCAAGAACGAAGACGTAGCCCTAGCCGGTTTGGCTCAGTGGATAGAGTGTCACCTATGAACCGAAGGGTCTCAGGTTTGATTCCCGTCAAGGGCACATGCCTGGGTTGTGGGCTCAATCCCCAGTGGGGGACTTGCAGGAGGCAGCCGATACATGTTTCTCTCTTATCATGGATGTTTCTATCGCTGTCTCCCCCTTTGTTCCTCTCCGAAATAATAAATAAATAAATAGATAGATAGATAAATAAATAAATAAATAGAACTAAGATACATTAGCCAATAGCAACCATTGAATGCCAGTCACCAGAGTGGCCATCTTGGACCCTCCAGCTGAATGCAGCTTATTAATGACCCCGGGGCGAAACCAGCAGAGGAAACCCGTGTTCAACCCACAAACCTGTGAGACATAAGAAAAATCATCGCTGCCCTAACCAGTTTGGCTCACTGGATGCAGGGTTGGCCTTCGGACTGAAGGGTTCCAGGTTTGATTCCGGTCAAGGGCATGTACCTTGGTTGCAGGCACATCCCCAGTAGGAAGTGTGCAGGAGGCAGCTGATGATATTTCTCTCATCGATGTTTCTAACTCTCTATCCCTCTCTCTTCCTCTCTATAAAAAAAAAAAATCAATAAAATATATATATTTTAAAAATCATTGCTGCATGAAGCTACTAAGTCTTAATGTTGTTTGTGATGCAGCAATGGATAACTGATACTTGGAAGCCAAAAAAGAAGGTAAAATTGGAACAGGAAGCAAGTGAGCTTTCTCTCAGGTACCTTTGGGTAAAGCCTTGACAACTCATAAGGTAGGAATCTGGATTAAGTCCCTTTAATAAAATTGAGACTTCCAAAGGCTGAGAGACAGGTGGACTGAAAAATTGCTTCCTGGTATAAGGAAAGGACAAAAAGTCTGTCTGTCTTGGCCTGCATTCTAACTGGTAAAAATCAAGTAATTTTAACAAAATTTCTAACTCCTCACTGGCTCTGACCTTATTTAAATTTAGAGTTTGAAAGTTTATCACCAGCATACTAGTATCAATCTGGGAACTCCCAGTTAGAATTTAACATAAAAAGTGGCCTGTGGTAACATGATCATCTATATAGAAAATCCTAAGGAATCTCTACAATAAGTACTAATTCTATACGTGATTTCAGCAAGCTCTCAGGATATAAGGTCAATATGCAAAAGTCAAATGTATTTTTTATTAGCAATAAACAATTGGAAATTAAAATTTAAAGGTATTTACAATAGAATAAAAATCATGCAATATGTAGGAATAAATTTAACAACATATGTACAAGACCTGAACACTGAAAATTGTAAAACTGTTTTGAGAGAAATTTAAGAATACCTAAGCAAATAGATATGTGTTCATACTCAAAAACTCACTATTTTTAAAATGTTAATTCTCCCTAAATTGATCCATAGATTCAATGTAATGCCAGATAAAATTTTGGCAGAATTTTTTGTATAAGCAGATTAGTCTGTTCTAAAATGTATATAGAAATACAAAGTACCCGGAATAGCCAAAACTGTCTTGTAAAGGAAGAACAAAATTGGAAGAACTCACGTGACTTGATTTTGAGATTTACTATAAAGCTATAGTAATCAAGAGATTATGATATTGGCATAAGGATAGATGTACAGATCAATAATAGTACAGACTGCAGAGCCAAGAAGAGAACCACAAATATATAGTCAATGTTCCACGGTAATTCAATGGAAGAAAGAATAGTCTTTTTAAAAAATGGTGTTGGAATAGTTGGGTACCTATAAGCAAAAATAAAAAGCTTCATATTTACTTCATACCAAATAAAAAATTAATTTGAAATGGAGTATAGACCTAAATCTACCATTTTCCAAAAGAAAAGTTAGAGAAAAGATTTCTTATATAAGACACAAAAAGCACAACCTATAAAAGAAAAATAATTATGAAATTGAACTTCATAAAAATTAAGTGATTGCTCTTTGAAAAACACTAAGAAAATGAAAGACAAGCCACACACTAAGAGAAAATATTTGCAAAATGTAATCTGCTAAAGAACTTGTATCTAGACCGTGTGTGTGTGTGTGTGTGTGTGTGTGTGTGTATGTAATATATAGTAACACTCTTTTGTTTTTATTTTATTTTTTTGTTAATGCTCACTCAAGGATATTTTTTCCATTGCTTTTTAACATAAAAAAGAATGCAAAGGAGATCCGAAACTGGTTTGGCTCAGTGGAGAGAGCGTTGGCCTGCGGACTGAAAGGTCCCAGGTTCTGTTCTGGTCAAGGGCATGTACCTTGGTTGCAGGCACATCCCTAGTAGAGCGCATGCAGGAGGCAGCTGATTGATGTTTCTCTCTCATCGATGTTTCTAACTCTCTATTCCTCTCCCTTCCTCTCTGTAAAATATCAATAAAATATATTTTTTAAAAAAAAAGAATGGCAAGGAGGAAGGGAGAAGACCAGAGAGAGAGAAACTTTGATTTGAGAGAGACATCAATTTGCTTGCCTCCCACACACACCCCAACTGGATCAAAACTACAACCAAGATATGTATGCTTTATCAGAATGAAACCCAGGATCCTTCAGTGTACAGGCAACACTCTATCCACTGGGCCAAACTGGCTAGGGCTAGACTGTATTTTTAAAAACCCTCTTACTACTCAATTAAAAACGACAGAAAGAATAATAAAAGAGATAGGCAAAAGGTTTCAACTACCAGGCTACAAAATAAATATAAGTGACAATCATGAAAATATGCTTAACATCATTAGTCATTAGGGAAAAGCAAATTAAAATTATAATGACATCATCAATAAAACGACAAGTGCTGGCTGGTGAGGATGTGGAGAAAAAGGAATCCTCCTGCATTGGTGGTGGGAATGCAGGCTGGTATAGCCACTCTGAAAAACAGTATGAAGTTTCCTCAGAAAACTAATAATGGAGCTCCCATTTGACCCAATCATCCCACTTCTAGGAATATATCCCAAGAAACCAGAAACACCAATCAGAAAGGATATATGCACCCCCTGTTTTCATAGCAGCACAATTTACCATAGCTAAGATTTGGAAACAGCCTAAGTGCTCATCAGCATATGAATGGGTTAAAAAACTATGATACATCTACACAATGGAGTATTATGCTGCTATAAAAAAGAAGGAACTGCTACCATTTGCAACAGCATGGAGGGACCTGGAGAGCATTATGCTAAGAGAAATAAGCCAGGCAATGAAAGATAAGTACCACATGATCTCACTCATATAACGAACAACAAAAACCGATGAACAAAAATAGATCCAGAGACAAGGTAGCACTGACAGACTGTCCAACCTCAGAGAGAAGGCAGGGGATGGGGGGTGCTTAGAGATCAGCTAAAGGACTTGTATGCATGTATATTAACATAACCAATGGACACAGACACGGGCAGTGGGGGCTTGTTCTGGGGGTGAGAGTGTATGTGTGTGTATGTGGGGGGTCAACTGGGAAAAAAGGAGACATATGTAATACTTTAAACAATAAAAAATTATAATGATATACTATTACACTATAATGGCTAACTTTATTTTTTATTTTTTTAAATATATATTTTATTGATTTTTTACAGAGAGGAAGGGAGAGGGATAGAGGGTTAGAAACATCGGTGGGAGAGAAACATCCATCAGCTGCCTCCTGCACGCCCCCCACTGGGGATGTGCCCGAAACCAAGGTACATGCCCTTGACTGGAATTGAACCCGGGACCCTTCCATACGCAAGCTGACACTCTATCCACTGAGCCACACCAGTGAGGGCATATAATGGCTAACTTTAAAGCCTGATATTATTATAATAGTGACCAACTGCATTCTCATATTGCTAGTTGGAGTGCAAAATGCTCATTTTGGAAAAGCTTGGCAATTTTCCAAGTAGCCACTTTGGAAAAGTTTGGCAATTTCATACAAAGGTAAATATGTAACTACTCATACAAACCAGAAATTTCACTTTTAGATATTTACCCAAGAGAAATGACAAATATTTACATAAACATAGACTTATATACACATGTTCATATCAACTCTATTCACAATAGTAAAAAACTGGAAAGAACCTAAATGTCTATCAGTTGATAGTTCAACTAATTATGGAATAACAATAAAATGAATGTTACTGGTATACTTGTCAACATAGAAGAATATAAAAAAGATCATGAGTAAATGAAATTGTTAGAAACAAAGGACTATATATTATATTATCCCATTCATATAAAATTCTAGAAGAAGCAAAGTACAGTAACATAATGCGAGATAGTGGTTGCCTGGGGCCAGGGTGAGTGAAGATTGACTGCAAGAAGGCACAAAGAAACTTTTTGAAGTGATGACAAATTTTATATGTTAATTATGGTGGTGATTACTTGATTGCTTACATTTATCAAAACTCATTGAATTGTGCTCATTAAGTTAGTGAATTTTATTATATGTAAATTATATTTCAATAAAACAGATGAAAAAATGTGATCTGGCCCTGGCTGGTTTGGCTCAGTGGATAGCACTGGTTTGGCTCAGTGGATAGCACTGGTTTGGCATCAGCCTGCAGATTGAAGGGTCTGAGGTTCCATTCTGGTCAAGGACACATGCCCGGGTTGTGAGCTGGATCTCCAGTAAGGGGTGTGCAGGAGACAGCCAATCAATGATTCTCTGTCATCATTGATGTTCCTCTCTCTCTCACCCTCTCTCTTCCTCTCTGAAATCAATAAAATATATCAGGTATATACTTTAAAAAGTGGCCTGTTGTTAGTATGTTCCTGGTAAACACAAAAACTTCCTGGAGGGAGATACCCTTACCTCAGGCTTCACAGGATTTCCAAAAATAAAGCCCAGCTGAATATGAGATTATCAACAAAAATTCCAAAAACACAGAGGGAAATGATTAGCCTCCATCAATAAAAAGAGAAAGCCTGGCCAGTGTTGCCTGGTGGTTGAGCATCAACCCAGGAACCAGGAGATCACAGGGCATATGCGTGTGTTGTGGTCTCCATCCCCAGTAAGGGGCATGCAGGAAGTAGCCAATCATTAACATTTCTATCTCTCTCTCTCCCTCTCCCCAACTCTCTGAAAATAAATTATATTTAAGAAAAATAAAGAGAGAAAGAATAATCACCAAAAGGAGACCCTCAAGGATCACAGATAGACTATTCCGTAAGGCTTAATAATTTAATATATATTAAAATTATAAAGACATATAATAAGGTTTGGCTCAGTGGATAGAGCATCAGACTTTGAACTGAATGGTCCCAGGTTCGATTCCGGTCAAGGGCACATGCCCAGGTTGCAGGCTCGATCCCCAGTAGAGGGTGTGCAGGAGGCAGCCAGTCAATGATTCTCTGTCATCATTGATGTTTCTATCTCTCTTTCTCTCTAAAATAAAAAAAATTAGAACAAAATGAAGACATTATTGGAAAAAGATTAGAACTTTGCAAATAACATTTATCCTGCTCAAAAAGAGGAGGAGGAGGAGGAGGAGGAAAAGAAAGAAAGGAAGATTACAAACAGAATTTCTAGAAAAGAAAATATATAGACATTGTTAAAAATTTTAGACAGATGTAATAGCTGTCTAAACTAGCTAAAGAGAGAGGTAAGGAGTTGGAAAATTGATCTAAGGAAAACATGGAACTAAAGAAATAAAAAATATAAAAATTTAAAATATAAAAATTTAAGAGACACTAATAGAGCAAAAAGAGCTATTATATTTATAAGTGACTCAGAGTAGAGAATAGAATGAAATGGAATATCAAAGAGATAATGACTCAGAATTTTTCAGAATCAACAAGTGATAGTAAAGAGATATTTTAACATGCCTTGTAAGACCTCAAATGATAACCCCTATTAAGCTTAAATTTTTCTGCCATCACTCTAACTTTACACTTCACTCATCTATACTAATAAAAGCCTAGGTGGCCTTCACGCCCTCCTGTTATCACAAGATGGCTGCCCCCATGTCATCACAAGATGGCCATCACAAGATGGCCACCACAAGATGGCCGGCAGGGGAAGGCAGTTGAGGGTGATGAGGCTGCCAGGGGAGGGCAGTTGGGAGCGACTAGGCTGGCACGGGAGTAGTTAGGCCAGCAGGCAGAAGTGGTAAGGGGCAATTAGGCAGGCAGGCAGGAAAGTGGTTAGGAGCCAGCAGTCTTGGATTGTGAGGGGGGTATCCGAGGGGTCCCAGATTGGAAAGGGTGCAGGCTGGGTTGAGGGACAACCCCCATCCCCATCCCCTCAGTGCATGATACAATATTCATGAACCAGGCATCTAGTTAATCAGATAAACAAACAATACAAGAGCAGGGATAGCTTGCTTGTGAAAGTAGCTGGATATTGTTAGTGCAATCAGTTTCAAATCCTTGCTTTCCTTTGAACCCTGAATATTGTGCATGCTGCTTCCTCTGTCTGAGGTATAATGTGCCACTACACTGGTCACATTTTTTATTTTTAGTATTCCAATTAAATAGCTGGAGCCTCCATTTGTGATTAAGGATAGCTTATTTTCTTCCAAGAGTTTCTTTACTCATGAAACATCCAATAGCCCCAGGGGTATATTCAGGCCTGAGAACAATGGCCTCAAAGAAACCAGAGAGCCTGTTTCATTTGCTGCTTATGGTTGTTGGGTCAGCCATAGAGACCCTGACCACTGAGTTTCCCAAGGAACCGTAGGGGCTAAAGCTCAAATATCCACCCTTGAAGCTACCAGAGTCTGCTACCACTGTCATAGCTACCTCGCTAACCACTACCCTGGGTCAGCAGAAAGACATTGGAGCTCGCTGCAGTGTTTGTCTGGGCTTGTGCCCAAGGATGTGTCCTGCCTGCCCCTCCTCCCACAATCTCAATAGCTGTTTCCTCCAGCCTCCCCTGTGCATTTCCCGTATTACCCCACATGTAGGAAGATCAGCAACAAAATGAGAAGACTCGCTTCTCACTAGAGTTGGCCCAAATCACCACAGACCCAGACAGACTCCCAACACTTGCTTCTTCACACACACACACACACACAGAGCATAGAGTCAGCCTCCTCTCCATGGTGTTAATGTAAAAAAAAATCTATTGAAATCTGTAAAGAATTGTTGTGAGTTTATTTGAGCCGAACAGTAGACATGTGCCGGAAAGTAGAACCTCAACGAATTGAGATAATGTTCCAGAGAAAGGCGGGTTACATCTGTATTTATACATTGCCATCAAAGGAAAGGGACTTAGGTGGGTTACATGGAATCCATTGGAGACAGACTACAGAGGCAGGAGAAAGCATAGCAGCGATTGTGGGTGGTGGGGGGGGAGACTCCTGGGATGGGATAAAAAGTAAAATGATAGACACATAAGTAGGTGGGTGCAGGACAATTAACATAACAATGAAGGGGTTTGTGGTATCTGTCCTGGCCCCCCAGGCACAGTAGGTTGTGCCCCAAGGGGTCCAGAAAAAGGGAAGTTACAAGTTACTCAGACCTTTCAAGGGTATGTTATTATAGGAGTAAAAAGACAGACTCAGTTAAGGTAAAGGTTGACCTTGTCAGTGAAGATACCGGCCTAGGATGGAACTGCCCACCATAACTGCGTTTAGTAAAAGTTTAATTTCAGACCATCCTTTGTGGTGACTTTAGGTCTCTGAGTTTGCAAGACCGCCATGCAGGCCTTCCCTGAGCTTGTCAGGTGAGCATGTGGCCCCTTTTGTCCACATTAGCATGTCCCAGGACCAGGATTTAGTTTACTATATTCTCATGATTCTCTTTCCCTTTTTCTAATTTGCACTCCATTTGTTATCCCTTCTGCACCCACCCTGGCTTAGATTGTAAACATCTGTTATCCAGACTACCACTAGTCTCCTAATCAGTCTCCTTGCCTTCACTCTTTAGTTAATACTGCTCTGCTCACCTCATTGCCACCCCCATATTCTTACTCTCCCGAATTCCTTCCATGCTGTCTTGGAGGGATCTAAATTTAAAAAATGATTGTTCTTCTGATACAGTCACATCATGGTGAGTTAGAAAGAGCCCATGTTTTAGAACTAGCAAATCCTGATTCCATAGCTTACTAGCTACTTAACAGTTCTTTTAGTTTTCCTCATCTATAAGAGAGACAAATAGCCTGGCTGGTGTGGCTCAGTGGTTGAAGGTCCATCTATAAACCAGGAGGTCAAGGTTCAATTCCAGTCAAGGCACATGCCCAGGTTGTGGGCTCAAGCCCCAGTAGGGGGCATGCAGGAAGCAGCCGATCAATGATTCTCTCTCATCATTGATGTTATCTTTTTCTCCATCTTCCTTCCTCTCTGAAATCAAAATAAAGAGATAAATAATGGTACCTATCTCATAAGATTGTTTCAAGGATTAAATTACACAATGTATGTAAAGTTCTAGCATTGCTAGGAACACAATGGTTAATGAATACAAAAAATAATGGTGACTCCATTACCCCCTCCCCTTTTTCCTAATTACCTATGATTAAGTCTAAATGTTTCATGATATAAAAGATGTCTGCAACATCCCTACCTCTAAAATGGAGCTGACTCATTCATACATCTTTTTAAAGATTTTTTTTTTATTGATTTTTTACAGAGATAAAGGGAGAGGGATAGAGAGTTAGGAACATCGATGAGAGTACATGCCCTTGACCGGAATCGAACCTGGGACCTTTCAGTCAACAGACTGACGCTCTATTCACTGAGCCAAATCAGTTTCGGCTACTCATACATCTTAACAAACCTGTGAACATTAAACTCTTGTCTCTGGTGCTCACCCAGAACGTTCTTGTTCTTATTGCTCAGGTATTTTGACTCTTTGATTTCTTAGTCACTAAATGTATATCAGACTTCCGGATCTTTCTGACCTGTTTGGAATTATTTCACCACCCAACTAGTCTCCGGCCAACTTCAATGGATTTTCATTTTTCATTCTAATGTGTAGTTGAAGCTTTTGGGTGAAGGTACTCTCATCAATCAACACTATCTGGATACAATCTAGACTGAGTTTCTTTCCCTTCTTCTCATCCCCAATCTCCACACCCCTCAGAATTCCCCTTCACTTTTTGGGATTGGATATAAAGCCCTCCAGTATCTTTCTTTGCCTTTCTCACCACTGTTCCTTCCCCTATATGCCAGCTATACTTTTCAACATTTTTTGTATATTTATTCATACTATTTTTTCCCCTGCCCACCATGTAAAGACCTGTTTACAGCATTTCTTCTTTAGTAAAGGCTTGCTTGATTCTCCTCTTTTCCTTCCCCTGAAGGACACGCATCATGTCTGTATTGGGCCCAGGGTGGTACCAGGCATGCACTCAGAGCTCAGTGAACATCTGTTGAAAGACAACCCCTGATGCCCTAACTGGTTTGGCTCAGTGGTTAGAGTGTCAGCCTGCAGACTCAAGGGTCCCAGATTCGATTCCAGTTAAGGGCGTATATCTTGGATGTGGGCACATCGCCAAGCGGGGGTGTGCAGGAGGCAGCTGGTTGATATTTCTTTCTCATCCATGTTTCTAACTCTCTTTTCCTCTCCCTTCCTCTCTGTAAAAAAAAATCAATAAAATATATTAAAAAAAGAAAGAAAGAAAGAAAGAAAGACAGCTCCTGAAATGGTTGGTCATTAGTTCCAGTTCCTGGCTCTGTCTTTGTTACTATCTTTTCAGATACCCATTCTTCAATTTTTTCTTTGATTCTGTGAAGAAGTCTGATACATTTTGAGACATTATTTTTTCCTTTTGGCTTAAGTTAGCCAAATTTATGCTATATGGCTTACAATTTTATAGACTGCTAATTGATGCAAGTATATATTGCTTTTATAATGAGAAAATACTTTTTTTTTTTTTTTTTACAATGGAACTATAAAGACTCCAATTTAATCAATTGCTCTTTGGGCAGTTGTTTTTGAGGAAAGAATTTTCACATTCCCCGACTATGGGAGAGCTGAAACCTGAAGAGGGTTTTCAATAATGAAGTGAGAACATGAGAGACGGGAGGCACAAGACTTCTTTCTATCAAGGACACTGTGGTGAAACGCACACAAGAAATTGGGGGCCTCTCTGGAAAGAAAGTACATCCAACATAGGTGGAATTCAATCCCTCAATTGGCATCAGTTGGGAGGTACTGCTCCCTGAATTTATGGGAAGCCGGCACATCATCTTTAAAGATAATTTGTGCTCTGCGCAAAACAGCTTGTCAAAATGTTCGTTAAAAATTAGATTTTTAAAATGAAGTTGTGTGCAGAGGGTGAAGTGAGGCATCCTTTCCTTGACGACTTTAAAAAGAACATAAGAGAGAAGAACAAAGATAACAGATAATGAGAGATGTGGGAGGGAGACTAGGTGATTCAGTGAGGCAGAGCTCTTTAATGTGCAAGACAGAGATATATTCCTGGTTGTGCATTCACCAGTGCCCATTACTAAATTATAAACATCTAGCTTTATTGCAGCCAGGCCTAATTGCCATCGATGCTTGATTTGGGCTCAAATACTGCTATTTCTGCTCTTGTAAAAATATGTCAACTTCACCTTTAGTATAACAAGTATCGGGAGGCCCAGCTGGTATAGATCAGTGGTTGAGCATTGACCTATGCACCAAAAAGTTGCTGATTTGATTACCTGGTCATGGCACATGCCCAGGTTGTAGGCTTGATCCCCAGCAGGGGATGTGCAAGAGGCAGCCCATTGATGTGTCTCTCTCTCTCCCTTCTCCTTCTCTCTCTAAAAGTCAATAAAAACATTTAGAACAAAAAAAGTATAGGGAGGACAGAAAATGCCATGGGTAGTTTTTAGGTCTTTGATAGATGACTTTTCTTCCTAAGTTCTTTCCCAATTTTATATCATTCCAGGGCAGTTGTCCTCTTAGAATTATCTCTAGAACTTTGTAAAACAACAACAACAACAACAAAACAACATGCTGGCAGAGACCAGTTTGGCTCAGTGGATAGAGCATCGGCTTGCAGACTGAAAGGTCCAGGGTTCGATTCCGGTTGGGGGCATGTACCTTGCTTGCGGGCACATCTCCACTGTGGGGCGTGCAGGAGGCGGCTGATCGATGTCTCTCTCTCATCGATGTTTCTAACTCTCTATCCCTCTCCCTTCCTCTCTGTAAAAAATCAATAAAAATACATCAAAATAAATAAATAAATAAATAAATAAATAAATATATTTAAACAAACAAACAAACAAAAAAAAAACATGCTGGTTCCCACCACAGACCTACAGGATTAGAGTCTCTGAAACTAGAGGTCTTTTTTAAAATTTTTATTGTTTTTGCTTATTTTTAATCGTTTTATGGAGATAAAATCTGCTTACAATGAAATGCATAGATCTTAAGTGTTCAGTTCAATGAATTTTGACAATATACCTTTAGTAACCACCATCCAAAACAAGACATAAATCATTTCTATCATCTTCAAATTCCCTTGTGTCCAGTCCAGTCTACACCAGCCTACTAGAGGCAATTATCCTGATTTCTATCACTAAAAAAACAAGCTGCAGAAAAATTTTAAAAAAATTATTTCATTTCTCTAAGCCATATATAACTTCAAACAATGGCAATTATTCTTTAAAGACATATATGCATGTAGTAAAAACACTAAGATGTACATGAGAATGATAATCATTAATTTCTGAATAGAGGCTGCCTTTGATAGAGTAGGACTAAAAATAAGGAGGAGGAAAAAAAAAGAATAAGGAAGAGCATCAGAAAGTTTTAACACTGTAATATTTTATTTCTTTAGGTGAGTGGGGGTTCATGGGTGCTTTTTATATGTGTGCCTTTATATCTACAATAATTAAATAATTAAAACTTTACAGGGGATTTTATAGCTTTCATAATTATATAAGTAAATATATTTAAAAAAATCAGAATTAATGTGTGCCATTATCTGTTCAAGGAGCACTTTAAAGATATACATATATTTTAAAGATTTTATTTATTTATTTATTTATTTATTTAAATCCTCACCTGACGATTTTTTTTTCATTGATTTTTAGAAGGAAGATGGAGAGACAGAGAGAAACACCGATGTGAGAAAGACACATTGATTTGTTTCTTCCCACATGCTCCTGATCAGGGCCGGGAGCCTGCAACCAAGGTACGTGCCCTTGATCAGAATTGAACCCTAGACCCTTCAGTCAGCAGGTCAACACTACCCACTGAACCAAACCGGCTAGGGCTAAAAATATATTTTTACTGATTTCAGAAACGAATGGAAAAAGAGAGATAGAAACATTAATGATGAGAGATAATCATTGACTGGCCGCTTCCTACAAAAATCACACTGGGGATCTAGCCTGCAACCCAGGCATGTGCCCTGACCGGGAATTGAACTGTGACCTCATGGCTCATAGGTCGATGCTCAACCACTAAGCCACGCCGGCTGGGCTCAAGGAGCACTTTTAACCCCTATTTTGGCCTTTACCATGTAGTCGAGTATAATCTATTAAGTATATTTACTTCATGAAGGCACAGATAGTGTTCTATTTAATCTTTTAGTCCTCTGAGTACCTGATGTTATGTGTATCACACACACAAACAAGAAGCAATTAAAGAAGTAGAAGAATCTAAACACACTAATTGGCCCACATTTTCACAATTCACATTTGCAACTTTTCTATCACCCTGCAATATTTTAAGGCCTCTTGATGATACCTACAAATATCCGTTTCACACCTACCTCCTTTTTTTTTTTCTACCTCCTTTTAAAGGTCTTTGGATCCAGAGGGAAAAGAGCATGCCTAGTAATACTCTTTTCATGTTAGTCTTATTATAGCACAACTATAGCATGTACTATATTAAAGAAGGAGAAAGATGGTTGATAAAGAAGAGGAAGACAAAAGATTCTTGTTTGAAATACACAGACTTAGTTCCAGGAAAATTCTGGAGAATTACTCAGTATGGTAATTACTAAGGAGCACAGAAAATTTAATCATGTCAGGGAAGGCTTTCAGGGAGTTTACATATGAGTTCTTAGTCTTGAAGATTTCTCCACATCTTTTGTACACGTCTCTTTATAGTATTTTTATTTTTGCATTGTATTGTATCTGCTATAGTCCTTAATTAGATTATGAATGCCTAAAATGATAGAGTTAGAATCTTCCACAAGTATACCTTGTTTTATTGCACTTTGCTTTATTATGCTTCACAGATGTTGCATTTTAAAATGTTTCCTTTTTTAATATATATTTTTTAGAGAGAGGAGGGGAAGAGAGAGAGAAAGAGAGAGAGATGGACCAGTGGGGATCAAGCCCACAACCTGGGTATGTGCCACAGAACCAAACCAGCTAGGGCTTTAAAAAAAACAACACCAAAAAAAACTATAAAGCTTTACCGCTTGCCTTTGGGTCTTTGACAAAAGCAAACAATGGTGGCTGACTCCTTTGCTATAGCAAGCTCTGAATAAATAGCCGCTCTTTTTTCTCACTGGGATGATCTTCATTTATTTCCACAGGTGAAAGATTGAATTCACGATTTTTGAAGGTAGACACCTGATCTTCTGAATAAGAAGCTGAGATAAAGTGAAGAAGTCTGTTGGAAGATGAGGCTGTTAAGGAACTGCAAAGAAATTTTGTATGGATTGCTTTTATAGATGTTAAAACCCAGAAAGTTGGCTGGCTTTAGCAGAAAGTCACTATGTTTATAAGTGCTAAAGTCTTCAATAAATGAAGGAAAGTGGCAAGGAAGTCATAGTAGCAAGAAATAGTCCAAGGTCGGGTAGAGATCTAATGTCTTCAGACAACCTTTATGGTAATACTTTAAGTCTTGCCTAAAGGAATGCTAGTAAACTGAGGATCAATTGCCCTACCAGTTTGGCTCAGTGGATAGAGGGTCAGCCTGCGGACTGAAGAGTCCCAGGTTCGATTCCAGTCAAGGGCATGTATCTTGGTTGCGGGCACATCCCCAGGAGGGGGTGTACAGGAGGCAGCTGATTGATGATTCTCTCTCATAGATCTAACTCTCTATCCCTTTCCCTTCCTCTGTGTAAAAAAATCAATAAAAATAAAATTAAACTGAGGATCCACACTGAAAAAGAGTAATTATCTCTGTCCCAATAGTTAGAGGGGGAGGTAGATAATGGAGTAGATGTGTTAAGTTCTGTATTGGGGAATAAGAGTGCTATGGAAGCACCACAAGGTGGAACCAACCTTTTCAAGATTCTACGGGGGAGGGGCAGGAGGCGCGTAGTCCAAGATTTCTTGGAGGCAAGAGATAATCTGTTATGTCCTGGAGGATGAGAGGAGAGCGCTTGCACAGAAGGTATTTCATTGCTTTAATTCTGTTTCTGTACCAAGACCATACTGTCTTAATTACATACTATAGTTCTAGAAAGGTTCGAATAAGACAAGTTCCTCCATTTTATTTCCTCTCACGTTATTTTGGGTCTTCTTAACCTTATTCTTTTCCATATCAATTTCAAAACCAGCCTGTCAAATTTCATGAAAAACTCTGGTAAGATTTTGGTTGGGATGGCATAGAATTTATACCTCTTGCTTCTTATTGAACTCATATATACCTTAAGTGGCAGCTCTAAATTTTACCTTCCTACTGAAGGCCTTAGTGACTTTCCAGATAATTTCCTTGGCGATATATTCCCACAGCACCCTGCACCTCCCGCTAAGTAACACAGATCAGACTTGTAATTCTTTCCTCAAAGGCTGTCCTCTGGGCTGGAAAGTTTACAGGAACCACGTCAGTCTGGTTCGCCACAATATTCTCCAGAACACAGTCTAAAACAGTTTGTGCTTAAGGCACACTTTTAAAAAGTTAAATTAAAAATTGAAAGGAGTGTTAGCTGTAGGGGTTGCAAGGCTGAGGGTGTGAATCTTCAGCGAGTAACATATAAGCGGAATGATCAATGGGGTGAGATCCCTGAGGAGGTTGAAAGAGCCCTGTAAAGGGATTGGCCTCATGTAGGGAGAGGAATGCCTTGTCTATTAAACATGAAAAAGGTCAAAGAATGGTTAGTAGGTGAGAGTTAACAGTTTTTTTTTTTTAGAGTTAATAGAGATCTGTTATCTATTACTCTTGTTTTATTATTATTATTATTTCTAGTAATCATCCATTCTTACAATTTTTTTCTTCTAAAGTTAAAAATGAGGGAATTTGGTACTAGGGAGGGGGAGGCAGTAGGGTTGGGGATGTCAGAAGAGTCGGGAAGATCTATGATCTATGAAAAATGGTGTGTAAACAGAATAGGGGAGCCACATGTTGAGAGCACTGTGGAGATTAGAGACCATGGAACTGGAACTCATGGTGGTCCCCATCACACTAGCATGGTTTTCTCCTAGTGTCCACAGCACTACAGGCACACATATAGATAATATAAACCATTGGATTGACCCAAGGCTGGGATTTTTGCCAGACTGGTTGGTGTGCCAGAGAAGTTCAATTGAGCCAGTGAGTTCAAAATATTGGTCAAAAGCAGTCAAGATGATAAACCACAGAGAATTTTATTCAGCAGAATTGGGGGAGGGAGTGTGGACAGAGTACAATTCTCTTAAGTAAAAGCATTCTGAGCAGGAAACAACCTCTCAGGGTTGCCAATGGGTGGGAGAAGGGAAAAAATGAGCCAGACCCAAGGAGAGAACGAAGGGCGAGTCTAAAGAGAGAGAGAGAGGAGGAAGAGAGGGAGGGAGAGAGAGAGAGATAAGAGGAAAGAAGAGAAGGATAAAGGAAAGAGAGAGGGAGAGAGGGAAAGAAGACCTTACGAGGGTATTTTAGGCTACAATTCCAACCCATGGGTTCAAGAGAATCCTCCGTACCCTGCAAGTGAATTTTCTTTTTTTGGCTGAAGGGAGTTAGAGCAATTTTTGTTTCCAAGTAGTCTTAAGGCAAGAAAATGTAATATCGACTCCTGTACTCCTCACAGATGCTTTTGTCTTGTTTTGGGGGTTGGAGAGTAATATAGAGCCAAAGCCCATTAGATTCTCAGGCATGTAGGGCACTTCTGTGAAAACCATTTCTCAGGCCTCTTGCCTACGGTCCAGAGTTCTGGCAGAGGACTTTGGGGCTTCTGGGGCTTGGAGTCATCAGTAGGTTTTCCAAGGATCCCTGGCTCCTTGCCCCACTGACCCTGTTCAGAAGCAGCCAGGACTTCATGCCTGGAGCTGCTGGGGTAGAAAAGTAGCATCTTTGATTGGCTGAGGACCTTGTCTTAGGTAGAGGGGAATGTGAGCCATCTGCAAGATCTTTCCCCTCTTGTTTCCTATTGCACAACGAATCAGGTCACTCTTTTTTTTTTTTTTTTTAAATATATTTTATTGATTTTTTACAGAGAGGAAGAGAGAGAGATAGAAAGTCAGAAACATCGATGAGAGAGAGACATCGATCAGCCGCCTCCTGCACGCCCCACATTGGAGATGTGCCTGCAAGCAAGGTACATGCCCCCTACCGGAATCGAACCCGGGACCTTTCAGTCCCCAAGCCGACGCTCTATCCACTGAGCCAAACCGGTCTCAGCTCAGGTCACTCTTGAGGTAGGTCACCATTGCCCCAGTCATCCGTCCCCTCCCAGGCTGTATAAGTTTGAGTTATGGTATTACCAACCCTTGTGTCTTTCTTCCCAAAGCCATCCAGACACAAGTTTACCTTCTGTTTCCTACTTTGTACTGACGCTACTAAATACTAACAATGTGTGGGCTCTAAGGCTGCCTGTTTTTAAATTTATATTATTTTATTCTACAAGGAATTCAGTTTTAGTTTCCTACAGCAATAACACACAAGCCACTTTCATGCTTTCTTCAATTCCTCCTTTCAAGGTAACAAGCTGTTCTTAAAGCAGGTTCTGTAATGAGTCCTTAATGTGTGGTAAAGACTGTAATGTTATTAAATTTCAAGTAATCAAGTGATATGTCTGTCATAATTTATTTAGCTATTTCCCTCTTATTGGACATTTAGATTGTTTGCAAAATTTGATTTTATAATGAATTACCGGGAAGGATATCTTTATGTATAAAAGCTTTTCTTATTTAGGAAAATATGGGATTCCTCCTTAATTTTTCAGAGTTTACACTAGCATGTAAATATTGTTTGCTGCTGAGCCTAAAAATCTAGAATAATTATATGTATCTCTCTCATCCCCCTTTTTACCCCTCTGCTTAATTTTCTTTGAACCTATGACCAGGTTCAAAAAACCTCCTTTCTTATTTGCCCTCTGTGAAACTTGTGATTTTTATTTTTCACACTATCATTGCCATTACCTCCCCATGTAGACTTCCTTCCTGGAGGTGTCTGCCCTCCTACTCTGATCTGTTCTGATTTCTTTCTAGAACTACTGCATAGACGTCATCCTTAGACCACTCAGTTTCCTAGATCTGAAGACTTACTCTTACTTGGTTTACTCATTTATTTTGCTGGAGTGCATCTCCAATAAAATCCCAACAAAAGGTGCAAAGAAGAGAAATATTTTGATAATATGCATTTCTGAATATATTTAAATTAAAATTGTTTTTGAATTTTGAGGATAATGATCCATTGTCTTCTAGCATGTTGTGAAGAATGTTGTGAAGAAATTCAATACTAGTCTAATACCCAGTCTTATGTATGTGGTCTTTATATTTTTCTTTAAAGCTTCTAGAGCCGGGGCTAGTTTGGCTCAGTGGATAGAGGGTCAGCCTGAGGACTGAAGGGTCCCGGTTCCATTCCGGTCAGGAGCCCATGCCCGGGTTTCTGCTTGAGCCCCAGTAGGGGGCTTGCAGGGAGGCAGCCAATCAATGGTTCTCTCCCTCTCTGAAATCAATAAACATATAATTTAAAAATAAAAAAATAAAAACTTCTAGAGGGGTCTGGTTGTCACCTGGTCTGTCGACTAGGGACAGGGCATCTCTGCGGGCCCACTGGCAACACTGAAAAGTTTCATTTCTCTCCCTCTCTTTTCTCCCTCCCTTTCCAGTAGAATTTTAGTCTTATTTTCATAGGTGTAAAAATCTTATCTCACTGAGAATATTAATTTACTTCTTGAACAGTTCTTCTCTTGTCTGCATTATCTGTTTTTTTTCTGAGTTTTTTTTTCCTCCTTCTAGTTTATTTATTTTGCTCTCTGTCTTTACGGTCGGAATCTCCTCAAAGATCTGGTGATCCCTGAATGCTTGTTCAGATTTTAAAATGAATCACTGCAAAGCTGACGGGAAACTGTGGGAGTGGGCAGGTCTTGTCAGTTTTGGGGCTTATTTTTAGATGGAGGCGGCAGTCAGCCAGTTCATGGATGTGGGTGTGGGTGTGGGTGTGGTCCTCCAATGTCGGTCCCTGCAGGTATTTTCTCTGCAGGAATTTCGTGTCTTTAGAGCAAAAGCCTCTCTCATCTGCGGTCTGGGAAGGATGAGCCTGGCTGTTGGCGCCATGGCCCAGGGGACAGAGGCATTTCACAGCTCAGTACGCAGCCTTTCCTCAGGCCTCACCCTGCCGTCCTCCTACCTAGGAGAGTTTCTCCCCAAATAAGGCACTTATGGGAGCGGGAAGGGCTTGTAGGGCTAACGGCGTCCTTTTCAGTGATTCCACACACCCGCCATTGCTTTCAAAGCCTATTCCTACCCCTGTCCTCCAGGCTTCAATTCCTAGGCCTTCCCGGGATGGGTTGTCTTGCTTCATTTTTTGTCTTAATATATATTTTTAATGATTTCAGAGAGGAAGCGGGAAGAGAGAGAGAGAGAGAAACATCAATGACAAGAATCATCTTTTTGCATGCTGGACACTGGGGTTAGCCCGCAACCGGGGCAGGTGCCCTAACGGGAATCCAACGGTGACTTCCTGGGTCATAGGTCAATGCTCAGCCACACCGGCCAGGCTGTCTTGCTTCTTGAAGCGTGTTCTCCAACAAAAGTCGGCTTCCTCTGCTCTGCCAATTCGGCTGCTGTTCTTCCACCTGCTTTCTCTCTTCCTACGATGTGGGTTTCTGCGGGCAGAGACTTCCCAGGTTTGTTCAAGTTGGGATTTGTGTTTCTGTTTCTCTTGCTGATTGTATTGGGAGATTTTCAAAAGAAGAGGTTAGAAAGGTCAACGCTCCACCATCTTAATCCTGGAAATGGTGCAGGTGATATCCTAGCAGTTGCCGTGATCCTGGCTATCCAAACTTCCTTGGGAAAGCAATGACAGAAGTAGTCTGAAAGCAGTTCTGTCCACATGTTCTCTTTGGGCAGGGGCGGTGTCAAGCAGCGCTGTGCCTTGCTATATTGGAGCCTGAGGCAAAAAAAGAAAATTAGTATTACTGGCTCTGTCTTTATTTAAAATGTGGACATTTTGTTCATTATTGGGCAGGGGTATTGTACCAGATTTTATTTATTTATTTTTCTAATTCTTACCCAAGGATTTAAAAATATATATATATTTTATTGATTTTCCACAGAGAGGAAGGGAGAGGGATAGAAAGTTAGAAACATCGATGAAAGTGAGACATCGATCAGCCGCCTCCTGCACGCCCCCTACTGGGGATGCGCCCGAAACCAATGTACATGCCCCTGACCGGAATCGAACCTGGGACCTTTCAGTCCGTAGGCCGATGCTCTATCCACTGAGCCAAACCGTTTTTGGCACCCAAGGATATTTTTCCATTGATTTCTAGAGAGTGGATGAGAAAGGGAAAGACAGAGAGAAACATCTATTTGTTGCCTCCTGCACGTGCCCAGACCAGGACCTCGGCTGGGGAGGAGCTTGTAACTACTGCACAGGAATGGATACATGCCCTTGACCTGAATGGAATCGAACCCTTCAGTTTGCAGGCCGATGCTCTATCCAGTGAGCCATGGTTCAGTGGTTGAGCATTGACCTATGAGCCAGGAGGTCACTATTCAATTCCTGATCAGGGCACATCCCCAGTGTAGAGTGTGCAAGAAGCAGCCGATCAATGATTCTCTCTCATCATTGGTGTTTCTCTCTCTCCCTTCCTCTCCAAAATCAATAAAAAATATATATTTAAAAAACTTTAAAAAATGTTGCATCATTAAAATACAATTTATCTTGATTACTGAGTTTTTTGGCACTCCTTAAATTTTACACCTTAAAAAAGTTTTTTTTACACTCTAATTGAGTGACTTACTTGCTTCACCCTAATCCTAGCCCTGAGGATGGTATTACATTTTTCATCAGCCACACCCCTTATCCCCATGTAGGATGACAAACATACAATCTACGTAAAAGCAGCTTGCTTGGTGTGCAAGCTTTCAGCTTCCAGACAAATCCCCCAGTCACCCTTCCCATCAGTTTGCCCTTCTAAGAGCCCCTACACTGGTTGGTGTTCCTGAGTTCTCTCCTCTGTTCATGGCGAGAGTTGGTCTCTTCCCGGATAATAGAGGCTTGGGTTCTATTGTGAGTTCCTTCCGAAATTGTAGCGATGCCAGAGCTTCAGTGATTCGTGGAAAATGTAAAAGGAGAGGTGTGACACGGCCATTTTCCATAGTTCCACAACCTTCCTTACCGAGAACACGTGGCATCTGCGGAATCAGAAGCCTGTCCTCTAAATTCCCTGGTGTTGATTTTGCTGCCAAAAACATTGAGATAAAGTAAAAGAAGTAAAAATTCTTCAGGTGTTTCTATACCCACACTTAACACAGGGAAGAATCAGAAAAAGATCCTCCCTGATTACCAGATTTTTGTTGACTGAGTCGGGGAGAGAGGAGGAAAGTATTTTTGGCCGCTTCAGGGCACTCTGATGAAAGGAGAGTGAATTTGTAAAAATCTTTTGAGTTCTTGTTTTAACTAACTACGGTGATACAAAGGAGTCTTTCAGACCTCTGGGCACTTCCACAGTGACTTGAAGGCATTCTCAGTCTTGGTATGTTTACAGGAAGTCTTAACTATTTTGGGATGCTCTGCCTATAGGCCGTAGAGACACCACTGAGTAAGACACGGAGGTGATCTCACCTTACTCGCCATAACACACCCTTGAGGAAGATCTAGAGGAGAATGCTAGTCAAAGTCTCCGGAGCGCTGTGGATTAGAGGAGAGTTAGTCATTAAACCAGTATTGCCTGTTTATGTCCAGATAATTATGGAAATTCAGAACAAGTATTTAGAAACAGTGATAGCATAATTATATATAGACAGAAAAATTCATGTCTGTTGAGTTAAATAATATAAACAGCCCTACCTGGTTTGGCTCAGTGGATAGAGCATTGGCCTGCGTACCATGGGTCCCAGGTTCGATTCCGGTCAAGGCACATACCTCTTGGTTGCAGGCTCCTCCTCAGCCCAGACCCTGGTCAGAGCTCATGCAGGAGGCAAAGAGGCGATGTGTTTCACATGGATGTTTCTCTTTGTCTTTTCCTCTCTCATCCACTCTCCCTAAAAACCAATGGAAAAATATCCTCAAGTGAAGATTAACAACAACAACAAAAAGACATAGCCCTGAAGCCCTAGTTGGGTAGCTCAGTTGGAGAGAGCATCGTTCTGATACACCAAGGTTGTGGGTTCAGTCCCCAATCAGGGCCTACAAGAAGCAACTAATGAATACATAAATAAGCGGAGCAACAAATCAATGTCTCTCTCCTGCCCCAACCCCTCATAAAACCAGTAAATAAAAATAAATTAAAAAAATAGCCCTAGTCAGTTTGGTTCAGTGGATGGAGTGTTGGCTCATGGACTGAAGGGTCCTGGGTTTGATTCTGGTAAAGGGCACACACCTTGGTTGCAGGCTCCATCCTCAGCCCTGGGGGTGCAGGCAGGAGGCAATCAATGATGTGTCAATAATGCTTCTTTCTGTCTCTCCACCTCCCTTCCATTCTCTCTAAAATCAATGGAAAAAATTCCTTGGATGAGGATTAACGACAAAAAGTTAAAAAACAAAACAAAAAACCCACCCACACACAAAAAAACAACACGAGCTTAGCCCTAGCCTGTGTGACTCAGTGGATAGAGCTTCAACGGCCTGTGGATTGACGGGTTGCAGATTTGATTCCGGTCAAGGGCACATGCCTGGATTGGGCTGGAACCCATGGGGGCGGGCGGAGGAGGGGGCGGGGGAGGGCGCCATGCAGGAAGCAACTAATAAATGATTCTCCCTCATCATTGATGTTTCTATCTCTCTCCCTCTCCCTTCCTCTTTGAAATGAATAAAAATATATAAAAAAACAACAAAAACCCCACATGAGTTTATATTTTTGATGTCTTGTTTATTTAAAATCATTTCTTGTAATTAATTTTTATTATATTTTACGAAAGTTGTCACATCATTGCCCTGGCTGGGTGGCTCAGTTGGTTGTGTTCTATGATAGTAAGAAGCTAGGAAAATTCCGGACAAGAGGAATAAGGAAACGAAGACAGATAGTTAAACAGCAGTTTGCAGCCACCTAGTAAATCCTATCTTCCCTAAACCCAGGACACTTAGGAGAAATGGTTTGCACTTCTCTCCAATCAGAGTGTAAATAGCTTAACTCACCCTACTCAGGGAGACAGATAATAAAAATCCAATTAGTGCCCTTTGCCAACCACACCCAAGGACAGACAAATTAAGAGAATATTAGTAAATCTCATTTTGTCACCTCAGCATAAAGCTGATGGATATTCTATTGATCCTCCCCTAAGACTTCCTTTAAACACGCAGCCTTTAAAACCCTTAAAAGTGAAGGTCCCAGCATGCCCCTCCCATTCCCTTCCCTCTCTCCTTACCTCACAGGCAAGTATCTCCTAAACTCCAAGGGGCCCCATGAGACTTGCAACCAGGAGAGCAAAGGGCAGCAGCAGCAGCTTGTCCTGGGCTAACCCCCAATCCTGTCTCCAAGGCCCCCTTTTCTTTGACTTCCCATTGAGCCAAAGCAGCCCTGCCTAGAGCTCTCCTGTTGCTTTTTCTATGCCCTTCCGACTTTCCTTTTTTAAATTAGTGTATTACATGTGTACATCTTCCCATTCTCCTAAGGATGTTTTTGCTGTGGTCAATAAAGTCTTTCTTGTTTTTCTACCTTCCCTCCCTCCCTCCATCTCTCCCTCCCTATCTCCCTCCCTCCCTTCCTTTCATAAATTTTTATTGATTTCAGAGAGAGAGGGAGAGGGAAAGAGATATAGAAACACCAATGATGAGAGATAATCATTGATCAGCTGCCTCCTGCATACCCCCAACAGGGGATTGAGCCCAGAACCTGGGCATTTGCCCTTGACTGGAATCAAACCTGGGACCCTTCAGTCTGCAAGCTGATGCTCTATCCACTGAGCCAAGCCGGCTAGGGCTACACTTAATTTTTTTTATTGAAATCTTTCCTTCTGTCTCTTGATTGAAATATTTCCTTCAAGAAGATAGGAACTGAGGCCTCCTTGTTTCGCTGGTAACACTATAGCATTATGTCACATATATTTAAGAGAAACCTACAAAAGAATAATAATAACCATGCAACACAGTAGTCTATTGGAAAGAGTATTAGCTTTGTAAGGAAAAACATTTTTTGAGATATTAACATACCATAAAATTCAGCCATTTCAAGTGTGCAGTGGTTTTAGTATATTCACAGAATTGTGCACCATCACCATAATCTAAGTTTGGAACCTTATGTTCTAAAAATGAAACTTCATATCCATTAGCATTCACTCTCTATTCCATCCTGCCCTGGATCTAGGCAATTTACTAATCTATAGTCTGCCTCCACAGATTTGCCTATTCTAGACTTTACATAAAAATGGAATAATATGTGGCCTTCTTTCACTTACGGTCCAATTTTGTGGTTCCCTTTTACAGCTATACCATATTTTATCTACCTATTGGATTGTTTCGCCTCTTTGTCTATTATGAAAAATGCTGATATGAATGTTCGTGCACACATTTTTAAGAGGACAAATCGTGTTTTCATTTCTCTTGGGTATGTATCTGGGAATGGAATTGCTAGGTTATATTGTAACTCTACGTTTAAATTTTTGAGGAACTGCCAGACTCTTTTTCCAAAGCAGCTGCATTATTTTACATTCCTAACAGCAATGTGTGAGGGCTCTAATTTCTCTACTTTCTTTCCAGTACTCATTATTGTCCATCTTTTAAAAAATGTTTTCTACAGCACATCATCTGTACACTGTTCACCACCCAAATCAAGTCTACATCCATCACCATTTATTCCCCCTATACCCTCCTCCACCCCACCCTGCAGCAATCTCCACACTGTTGTCCTTGTCCATGAAGTTTTTTCTCTTTTTTGCTCAATTCCTCCACTCCCCACCCCATGGTGGACCCCCCCACCCCCACCCAACAGCTTTATTTTTAAAAACATACTTTATTGATTTTTTACAGAGAGGAAGGGAGAGGGATAGAGAGTTAGAAACATCGATGAGAGACATCGATCAGCTGCCTCCTGCACGCCCCCTACTGGGGATGTGCCCGCAACCAAGGTACATGCCCTTAACCAGAATCAAACCTAGGACCTTTCAGTCTGCAGACCAACGCTCTATCCACTGAGCCAAACCGGTTTCGGCTCCCCAACAGCTTTTTCATCTTTTGGACGACAGCCAACTTTGTGGATGTGCAGATTATTGACTTTTAAGTAAATCAGAATATGTTCAAAATGCAAATATGACCAACTCACTTCCATTCAGTGATTTCAATGTGTTTTTTTTTTCAGAATAAATACCAAAGGTGTAAGCCTTCCAGGTAACCATCTGTACCTCCCTGTCTCTCTAGCTTCATGTTGTATCCTTTTTTTTTGCACTTTATACTCTAGCCATACTGAACTGCATGAAGTGTTCTGCATGTACTTTGCTTATCTGTAGCCTCTGAACCTTTGATTCTGCTTTTCTCTCTGCCTAGATTTCCCCTCCCCGCTTTTTTGTCTAATTTTTACTGATACTTTGAGACTTTACCCAAGCATTCATTTCTTATGAAGTTCTTTAAATTTCCAGTTTTATTTTCTTTTAACTAGGTATTAGCTTATTAACACAATCCTATGAGGGAGGAAATGTTACTATCCCAATTTTATGCATAAGGGAATTTTCCTTTAGAAAGAGCCAAAGACAGAGAGAGATTAAGTAACTTGCCAAAAGTCACACAGTAAGGGAGTGACACAGATTGAATTAAATGCCACCATTCTTCTGTGTGTTCACAGCAGCCTCTGCCCACATGGGTTCTTTTTTTTTTTTTTAAACTTCTTTTCCTTTTCTTTTTAAAAATATATTCTATTGATTTTTTTACAGAGAGGAAGGGAGAGCGATAGAGTTAGAAATGAAACATGAGAATGAAACATGGATCAGCCACCTCCCGCACACTCCCCACTGGGCATGTGCCCACAACCAAGGTACATGCCCTTGACTAGAACCCTTGACCGGAATGGAACCTAGGACCATTCAGTCCATAGGCCAACCTTCTATCCCCTGAGCCAAACCAGTTAGGGCGCACATGGGTTCTGTATCCCATTACATTTATATCTCCCAATTCAATCATTCATTCGGTTAACTATTCACTTCCCAAATATTTAAGAAAAATATTTTTATTGATTTCATAGAAGAAAGTGAGAAGGAGAGATAGAAACATCAATGATAAGAATCATTGATTGGCTGCCTCCTGCATGTCCCTTACTGGGGATCGAGCCTGCAACCTGGGCATGTACTTTTGACCAGAATTGAACCTAGGATTCTTCAGTCTGCAGGCCGACACTCTTATCTACTTAGCCAAACCAGCTAGGCTCCCCAAATATTTATTTATAATTAACCATATGTCAGGCACTGTGGCAGATGCTAGAGACACAGTATCAATAAGACAGGTCCCATATGAGATCCACTGACATTAAAGTCTGGGGGATTATGCAAACCATTCCATCACATGAATATGTGCTATAATGGCAAGAAACAGGGAGGACATAATTAGTAGTGAAGGAAGCCTGGAAAAATGAGTTTGAAACTGATAAGGATAAGGATAACTGGGAATTAGTGAGCTAGATTAAATCTTAGAATGTCTGCTTTGGAGATTATAGGTAGCATGTCATATTGTATTAGTTCTCTGTGGTTAAGCCCCCAAATTTGGTGACCTAAGATAACAAATTTTTATTATTTTGCCGTTTCTGTGGTCAGGAATTTGGAAGTGACTTAACTGAGTCCTTGTGACTCAGGATCTCTCCTGCGGTTGCCACCAAGTTACTGGCTGGGGCCGCAGGCACCTGGAGGCTTGACAAACCTGACTGGAGGATCTGCTTTCGAGATGACTCACTCGCAGGGCTGCTGGCGGGAGGCCTCATTTCCTCACCACACGCGTCTCCCGTCTCCCGGTGGGGCGAGGATCTTTGTAAGGTGCCAGCTTCCCCCAGAGCACGTGATCCCAGATGGAGCAAGGAAGCCACAATGCCTTTTATGATCTAGTCTTAGAGGTCATGCATCATCACTTCTGCCGCATTCCATTCATTAAAACTGAGTCACCAAGTCTACCCCATACTTAAGGGGAGGAGAATTAGGCTTTACATTTTTAGAAGGAGTAGCCAAGACTTTGTTAACATCATGTAAAACCACCACGTGCGTTCAGAAAAATGACAAGAAAAGGAAAGAAAGTTCAACATGGACAGAATGAGAGTGAAAGGAGGAGAGTGAGGACTGGTGAAGAGAAGACGGGTGAGTGATGACACGGGAAAAATTAGCTGGAGCCAGATTTCTTAGCGCTCTTTTCATCTCAGTTCCTGAGTTTTTGTTTTAAGGGCAGTGGGAAGCCATTGAAGAATTGCTTATAAATTTTTTTTAACAATTTTATTGAAGAGACTTCATAAACCATTTCAAGCATTAAATTCAGTGTCTTTTAGTATAGCCATAGAATTGTGCAACTATCATATTACACAATCAATTTACTTTTATAAATTACTTTATTGATTTTATTTTAGAGAGAGAGATGGAGAGGGATAAACAGATAGAAACATAGATGACATTAATTGGATGCCTCCTGCATGACCCTGCTGGTGATAGAGCCTGAAACTGGACACCAGTTTTTTTTGTTTTTTTTTTTCAGAGAGGAAAGGGGAGTGAGAGAGAGAAACTTCAATGATGAGAATCATTGATCAGCTGCCTCTTGCATGTCCCACACTGGGGATGAGCCCATAGTCTGGGAATGTGCTCCTATCAGAAATTGAACCAAGACTTCCTGGTTCATAGCTCAAAGCTTAACTACCAAGCCAAGTCAAAGCTCAACCACCAAGCCAAGCTAAGCAGTTGTAAAAAAGGGATCCATTCATCTACTGATAGGCACTTGGGCTATTTCCAGATCTTAGTTATCTATATATATAAAAGCCAAGCAACCAGAATGCCCAGAACAACCAGAAAGACTGGTCACTATGATGCACACTGTGGTGGCCAACTGGCCCAATTGGGACCCTGATCAGCACTCCCCACAACATTCTGCAGCCCCTCCCCCAAGCTGGCTCCACCACTGACACCCCCCCCACACACACACACTGATCAGGGGCGGAGCCAACTGGCCAACCACCTGTGCACAAATTCATTTACCGGGGTCTTTAGTTATAAATAAAACTGCTATGAACATAGGGGTGCATTCTTTCTAATTGGTGTTTCAGGATTCTTAAGATATATTTCCAGAAGTGGGATTGCTGGGTCAAATGGCAGTTCCATTTTTAATTTTTTAAAAAATATTCTTTATTGATTTTAGAAAGAGGAAGGGAGAGGGATACAAATATCTATGTTAGAGAAAGATCCATTGGTTGTCTCCTGCGTGCCCCTCACTGGGGACTGACTCTACAACTTGGCATGTGCCGTGACTGGGAATTGAGCCATAACCTCCTGGTTCATAGGTCAATGCTCAACCACCGAGTATCAACCAGGTGAAAATGAGTTTTTAAAAGTATTTGAAAATTTTAAAAGTGTTTGAAATTATCATTAAGGAGAAACAAGTCTGATGACAGGTTGATAACTGAACATGTGGAATCCAAAGTTCATATGAGACAGTTAAGGGAAAACTGGCAAGAAGGCATTTAGAGATATGATTCTGGTGCCCACTGGAAATATATAAATTGTAGTTCTAGATTTTGGTGTCATTTTCATACAGTTGGTAATTAAAAATCATTAGATATATTGAGATTATTCAGGGAGCTAATAAAGTAAGAATGGAAGAGGGTGCTTGAAAGGATCGGGGAAGCATCTATGTTTAAAGAATAAGAAAAGGAACTTATACAGGATCAACCAGAGAGGTGGCAGGAAAACTGAGAGACTCCATAGCACAGATGTCAAGGGAAGAGAGAACTAAACAGTGTTAAGTGTTTTTTTGAGAGGCCAAGCAAAAAATTGTCTGCTGTTTATAGGAACACAGAGATTAGAAGAAGTGGAGTAGTGAAGAGAGAAGTCAGATTTGCAATGTGTTCAAGAATGAATATAAGAGGAGGAAATGAAGATAATGAACATAGAAATTCAAGTGTTTTCAGAACTAGGGACTATAAAGGAAGGAGAATGTGGGATGATAGAACAATGGTTTTATACGGGAGAAGCATTTAAGTGTTTATATGAAGGCTAAACACAGATATTAAAATAAAAGTGAACAGTATTCAGTAAGATTAAAGAATAAAACCTACACAACTACTGTATTTAGCAAATATGTTTTTCATATTGCATGTGTAAACTAAGTTTGGACAAATGGGTGAATAGATTGCAGATAATGAGAGCCAGGGTTCTCACTGTTGGAGAAAGAAGTTACAAATAAGGGAAGAAAAATGATAGTTTAAACCTTGTGGTATTGGATTGAAATAAATGGTGTTAAACTCATGGTTTTTAAAAATATCTATACATATAAAGAAGTAATAGGAAAATTAGGTCAGGATGCCATAACAGTCAGGACCAGCTTAGGAGGAGGGGCCGGCTGCAGTCCAGAGCCTGAGAGAACAATACACAAGGGTGCATGGTCTAAGCTTCCGCTGGGTGGCTTCGAGCAGGCCCCCTGTGAACACACACAGGGGCATGTGGAGATCCTCTGAAGGTTCCCAGACTGTGAGAGGGGGCAGGCTGGGCTAAGGGACCCCACCCCCCTGCACGAATTTTGTGCAATGGGCCTCTAATCCTATATAATAAAAGCCCTATATGCTAAGTGTCTGACTGTTCAACCAGTCGCTATGACACACACTGACCACCAGGGGGCAGATACTCCAACTGGTAGGTTAGCTTGCTGCTGGGATCTGGCAAGACCGGCCGGACACACCCTGGAGCCCTCCAGCAATCCCTCCCTGTCCCTGATAGTGCACCAGTGGGGTCCCTTGGCCTGGCCTGCACCCTTTCGCAATCCAGGACCCCTTGGGGGATGTCAGAGAGCTGATGTCAGCCTGATCCCCACAGGCCAGGGCAAGGGACCCCACCAGTGCACAAATCTGTGCATTGGGCTCTAGTATGTTGATATGAGTGTCCAGACATGTAAACCATTTTTTAAAATATATATTTTTATGGATTTCAGATAGGAAAACAGAGGGAAATAGAAACATAATGAGAGAGAATCATTGATTGACTTCCTCCTGTGGGCCTCCTACTGGGGATCAAACCCCAACCCAGGCCCTTGACCAGAATCCAACCCAGGACCCTTCAGTCCCCAGGCTGACACTCTACCCACTGTGCCAAACCAGCTAGGACTAAATAATTGTTATAAGAGTTTATTTGAGCCCAAATTGACTACAATTTCCAGGAATCAAGATCTCAAATGCTCTGGAGAAATGGTAGTTTTGTATATGCCTTTTTTTTTTATGCATTGGGAATTAAGAGGGAACTATAGATAATTACATGGAGGTGGGAGAAAGCCACCCATGGACTGGGTCATAGGATAGTTAATAAGATTATGTACTTTTTTGAGGGTGATTACTTTTATTTCAAAGATGTGTTAACCTAAATGCACAAAAATGGTAGGCAGGGATCACTTAAGGCAAACATAAGCCTTTTACTAAACATAAGCCTTTTACTAAAATTTATATGCCCGAGGGTGATTACTCACCATGACCTTTTTTGGTTAGAAATCTATGATTAGATCAGCCTGTGAGGTTACTTTCCATAGAACTCCTTTTCATCCACACATATCATATATAGATAAAACTGGGAAAGTGTGTGCATGTAGACATCAATATACATACATACATAAATTTCCTTAGTGCTGTTCACTAAGATGGTTTAGGAGCACTGATACCCCAATAGCAATGACCATATCTAGCACCCAGATTGGGTCCTTAATGATATTCTTTAACAAATGTAACCTGGGGCTCCTTGAAGTGGATGATTCCAGGGCTGGGCTAGTATAAACATGGCACATCATCTGGTACCAGAAAATAAAGTAGTGCTCAAAAAATGAAGTCGATTTGTTAAAGGCGACATAAACCAGCCTGTAGGTGCTCCAAATGGCCAAAGTTGAACAATTTGAGAAATAAAATATTAAATTATAACTCATAGAATAAATACCCAGGAGTCCATACTAACATAAACAAAGTGAAGAAACAAACTACTCCTCACAGAGGGTGAAAGATGGAGGAGAAATAGAATTGTTGCATACTTTCAGCGTAATCCCCTCAAAGTATCCATCAATGCAAAGGAAAAAAAAAATAGTAGCTTTATTGCCTAGAAAATATCAGCTTCACTAAGTGATCAAGTTTAACACTACCAGTAATAATATGTACTGACATCATGTACACTCTGATATGATACATTGAGAACATAAGATAATATCTGTGGCATTTTTGTCCAAAATGCGTAACTTCAATCTAATTATTAGAAAACTAGAGGCGGGGTGCATGACATTCGTGCACTGGAGAGGAGGAGGGAGGGGGGCAGGGGGTGGGGGGGTGGGAGAGGGGACCTTCAGCCCAGCCTGCACCGTCTTGTAGTCTGGGACCCCTCAGGGGATATCTGCCTGCCAGCTTAGGCATGATCCCCCTGACAGTCAGACATCCCTCTCGCAGTCCAGGGCTCTCACAGTCCGGGACCCCTAGCTCCTACTGTCCACCTGCAGTGGAGGCAGGAGAGGCTCTTGCCATTGCCACTGAGCTTGCCAGCTGTGAGCCCAGCTTCTGGCTGAGTGGCGCTCCTCCTGTGGGAGTGCACTGACCACTAGGAAGCAGCTCCTGCGTTGAGCGTCTGCCCCTGGTGGTCAGTGTGCATCATAGCGACCAGTCTTTCCACTGTTGGGTCTATTTGCATATTAGGGTTTTATTATTTAGGACTAGAGGCCCAGTGCATGAAATCTGTGGATGGGTAGGGTCCCTAGTTCTGGCTGGCAATCAGGGCCAATCCATTGGGCATCTGGTGAGGCGATCGGGGGGCCTCCTCTGGCACCCACCTTGGCTGGCCCCTATGGGCTGGGGGCAGCTCCGGCATTGAGTGTCTGCCTCCTGGTCATCAATGCATGTCATAGCAACTGGTTGTTATGCTGATTTGCAGATTAGGCTTTTATTATATAGGATATCAGTTAAACCAAGTTGATAGACAGTCTATCAAATGACTACCAACATTCATCAAAAGTGTCAAGGTCATGAAAGACAAGGAAAGACTAAGGAACTGTTATAGTTTGGAGGAGACTAAGAAAACACAACAACCAAATGCAGTATGGGATTCTGGATTGGATCCTGGGAAAGAAAAAGGACATTAGTAAAATCTGACTAAGGCTGTAGTTTAGTTAATAGTATTGTAGCAATGTTAACTTCCCAGTTTTGATCACTGTAGTGTGGTTATGGAAAATTTTAACATTAGAGGAATTTTGGGTGAAGGGTATACATGAATACTGTCCATCTGTGGGTAACTTTTCTGTAAAGATATTAAAAAAAAAGTAAAAAATAATAAAGGTGAAGGGTGTGATCTAGAGCACAGAGGAAAAAGTAGCCTGAGTTAGGAGGAGCTATGCCTCTCCCCTGCAACCAAGAGGGCTGGCAGAAAGCAAGGATGGTCACTCAGGGTTAGTGGCTTGTTGGCAGGAAGCTGATGGAGTTCTTTAAGGCAAGACCATAGCTGTACCTTCAATGCCCATCACAGGACCTGCCATAGAACAGGGAATTAAAAAAATGCTTATTGAATTGGATAGGCTAGGGTTTGAATCATGACTATAATGTGGTTATATATTTCTAGATATGACCTTAGGCAAGTTACTATCTTTGTGCCTGTTTCCTTTGAAAATGGGGATAATAATCCCAGTGTTGAGTTAGAAATTAATATATATTCACCAAAGTCTGTTTCCTTTTTTCCTGGGAAGGCAGCTAGGTAATGCTTTCCAGCTCTTAATTATGTGAGGCACACACTGACGGGCACAAATTGTTGGCTCTTAATGTATATTTAATGCAAGAATATAACATCAACATATTCCATTATAAACTGCTGTCAACAGTTCTTCTTGATCTTGACTCAAGATGACATCTTGTCTGGCCATGGGGATGGTTACGACCCAATGAAAATTTCTAGTGGATAATTTGTAATGGATATGATTTGTTTTATACAGAACTAATGACACTGATTAATGCTTCCTTAATTATGAGTTATGGAGAAAAGAAATGTATTCTTAATCCCTTGATGCTGGTTAGAACTGAAAGAAAAATAATAGTTGTGAAAAAAATTTTGCCAGAGTATTATTTTCCTCCTCACCCCTATTCATCTAATTTAAGAATACAGTACATTCTTATTAGAAGCAGTGTGAGGACAACAGGGTGTGTTGTGCTTAGAGAATGGGAAAATTGAACTACAACTAACAAAAAATTTGTTGGTTACGAGTTGTAGTTCTCTCAGGTTGTATTACCTTAGATTAAGCCATCAATAGTTCAGATTTTGAACCTCAACTTTTCTGGTTCAGTAACATGGTCAAGTCAGTTAAATGGATGAGTTAAATGAATTCATAGAGTCCCACACCAGCCAATTTCTTGTGAGAGTAATATATAAACTAGTATGCTAATTTACTAATTTATAATGATTAATGGAACCAGAAAGCATACTGTACACTTTATTGGCTAATTGGTACATTCTTTCTTCATAGGAAAATCTATATGGGAAGCCATATAGCTTTAGTCAGAAAGTTTCCTGGTAAACAGGAATCTGGAGCAAAAAGAGTTAGGTGGGTAAAATTACAGGACAGGATTGTCAAATTATGATAACTGAATGCACCCAATTAAATAGTAAGAACAGTCTTGCTAAGAGAGGGCTGCTTTTTCTCTACTGATATTTCTTTTATATTGGCTTGAACTAAGATGGTGTAATTTTCTGGCTTCTCACAATTTCTTTTTTTAAAAATATATTTTATTGTTTTTTTTACAGAGAGGAATAGAGAGTTAGAAACATCGATGAGAGAGAAACATAGATCAGCTGCCTCCTGCACGACTCCCACTGGGGACGTGCCTGTAACCAAGGTACATGCCCTTGACCGGAATCGAACCTGGGGCCTTTCGGTCCACAGGCCGAAGCTCTATTCACTGAGCCAAACCGGTTTCGGCTTCACTATTTCTTTACCCATCTGACTGGTAAATTCAAGAATAACCTAGGCACCTTGCCTCCTTTCCTCTCTCTTCTCTTTCTTGAGTAAGGCTGCTCTCAGACATACCTCATCCAGGATTTAAGACCCATTGGCCCAGTGTTGAGCAAGGCCAACTTCTCCATTAGGCAAAGTGGGCATAGTGTCTAAGGTCCAGGATATTTTCAGGGGCCCCTATGATGTTTTGTTTTAAAATCAGAAGTAAAAAATATGAACTTGTAGGGAAAAGAAGGTGTTTAAAAATGTATTAATATATTTTTATTTATATCAGTGAAGTCCTAGAATATAAACTTAAATTTTTTTATGGAAGAAGGACCCATCAAAGCAGATGTGCCTGTGGAACAGGATGACACAATGAAAACCCTATGTTGCCTGTAGAACAGGATGGGAAGACTATCTAATTTAGGGGTTCAGGTGACAGGTCAGGTTGGTTCTCACTAACTACATTCTTCAGTTAGCCCTTATCAGTTCAAGGTGATATCTGAGTTGTTATTTACCTTGTGCTTGCCCTTTATTCTCAATTTGGGCCGAGAAGAAGAAAAATGCTGTTTACTGGATTCCCTTCAGATCCCAATATAAATCACAGGAATATATATATTTACTGAATTGAACTACTAAAATTGGAGCATTTGTATACTGAGCAGTGTTACCCTGATCAATGCTGGTCAATCTCTGACAAAATACTGCTATTTAACTCTCCCTTTCTATGCTCTAGATAGACAGATAAAATCCTTCTATGTTTGGAATTAGCCAAAAACACAAATAGACAAATAAACAACCAAAAACCCAAACACACACACACACACACACATACCAACACATCCTAAAGCAAGTAAAGCAAAAAACTCCCAAGGAAACTCACTGACCTCATTCTACAAATCATTATTGATTTCTGATTTGGAACAGATTTTTTTTTCAATAACCCACCCAAGCAAGAAATGAGAAATTCCTATGTCTTACCATGAACAAATATCCAATGTACTTGAACAAATCACATACATCTACAAGGGTCCCAAAGAAAAATCTGGCACTGTTTTACACATTAAAAAAGTCATTTATGTTTCCCAGTTGGCATGGCTTAATAGTTGAGCATTGACCTATGAACTAGGAGGTCCTAGTTCTAGTTCGATTCCTGGTTAGGGCACATGCCCTGGTGTGGGATGTGCAGGAGGCAGCTGGTCAATGATTTTTCTCTCATCATTGGTATTTCTATCTCTCTCTTCCTTTCTGAAATCAATATATTTTAAAAAGGAAATTTATGATCAGATCACGATGTGAGGTTATTTGCCATAGAAGTCCCCTCTTTTCTTTGGTCTACAAAATTTTTTGCACAATGCTATTGTAAGTTTAATTGGGAATGGAAACAAGTATTTAACAGCTATTACGTAGAAGAGGAAAAAATCCTGAGACAGACTTTCGCTTGATTTGCCATATGCTGTGTCATAGATTAGTGCTTACTCATTCTTTCACTCAGAAAATATCCAGTGTTAATTTTGTACAAGGCTCTGAGTTTGGTAGTGAGGAATACATAGCTAAATGGGAGACAGATCCTATCTTTAAGGATCTTTTAAGAGAGATTATAAATATGTAAATATTTAAAATTAAGCAGAATGCTACCAATCAAAATAGAAGTATAGGTTATTTTTGGAGGCAATCATATTTATGTTTGAACATAAACATGCATGTTTACAAGTTAGCCATTTAAAAGACCAAAGATGAGTTTGAGCAAAGATAATATTTATTTATAATGCACTGACCATTTTATTTACAAAAATCCAAGATGTTTTCTAAAATAGAAACTTTATTTCTTCCTTAAAGGCTCACTCTTTCACCTAAGGAAATGTCAGCATTCATCTTATTCAGAGTGTTAGGTAGTAGGTAGGCATTTTGTCATTCTTCAGATTTATCTAGTATTTTAGAGAATTATATATTTTAATAAAATCAACTATAACATAACCACTTGGGTTACAAAGAGCAGAGTGTGATCAGGAGTAGTATCTTGGTATTCAAGTTCATAAAGATACTCAATAATTCAGATTCTTAAATTTCTTCTTTGAAACAGATACATGACCTTGAATAAGAATGAGCATGATAAACAATCCATGTATACCATGTTTCAACCTAATGCTTATTGATGTCTGTCTGACCCTTTAAAAAAATTTGTACTGCTCTGACCAGTTTGGCTCAATGGAAAGAGCGTCCGCCTGCAGGCTCAAGAGTCCCAGGTTTGATTCCGGTTAAAGGCATGTACCTTGGTTGAGAGCACATACCCAGTAGGGAGTGTGCAGGAGGCAGCTGATCAATGTTTCTCTCTCATTAATGTTTCTCTCTATTCCCTCTCCCTTCCTCTCTGTAAAAAATTAATGAAATATATTTAAAAAAACACAAAAACTTGGACTTTTCCTATTAGCTTAAAATTTAAACCAATAAGGAAGTGTTGTTAAATATTCACAAAGGCAGGCTGGCATTATGAATGCTGAGTAAAAAGATTGCTTTGTTCTTCATTGGAGTCGGACTTTCAGAACTTTGTAATATTGATGTTTTACTTTTATTGATGTAGGAAGCACTACTTAAAAAAAATATTCTGCCTGGGTGATGTCTTGGTAGCTTGAAATATATTTTCCAGTGTTAAGTACACTTCATTTCTTATTGTTCAGACTTCAGATGTGATAGTGAAATGTTCAAGGGAAAATCGAGAATTTAAATGCCAGTTTTATGGCCATGGTAAACATATTTCCCATGAAAAAAATTAATATTAATTTGCTAGACTTGTTTGAAGTTTATAATTACTAGGATTTGTTAAAATAAAACATAAATGGAGATCAACCTTAAAGGTTCCCTGAGCAGAGAGAACCAATTTAGTCATTGAGATAAAGCTTAATTTAGCTTATTTTATCTTTTTAAAATATATTTTTATTGATTTTTTTACAGAGAGGGAGATAGAAAGTCAGAAACGTCGATGAGAGAGACATCAGCTGCCTCCTGCATGCCCCACAGTGGAGATGTGCCCGCAAACAAGGTACATGCCCCCAACTGGAATCAAACCTGGGACCTTTCAGTCCACAAGCTGAAGTTCTATCCACTGAGCCAAACCGGTCTCAGCTAGCTTATTTTTTAAGACTAACTTGATCTTGGTCATTTCTTGCTTATGCTTCTGGAATGCCTATACAAACTTGAACTGTTTCCTAAGTTTGATAGGAGGTAACCACTGAAAATTCTAATATTTTAACCAATCACAGTGAAGAATAAATAGTCACCATTTTCTCACTACATAAGCAGCTTTATTCTAATAATAAAAAGGTAATATGCAAATTGACTGTCACATTCTCACACAAGATGGCTGCCAAAGATAGCCAGCAGGGGAGGGCAACTGGGGGCAACCAGGCCTGCAGGGGAGGGCAGTTGATGGCAACTAAACAGGAAGAGGAGCAATTAGGTGTCAATCAGGCTGGCAGGGAGGTGGTTAGGGGGTGATCATGCTATCAGGCAGGTGAGTGGTTGGGAGTCAGCAGTCCTGAATTGTGAGAGGGATATCTGACCCCTGGTTTGGGCCCCATCCCACGGGGATTGGCAGTTGGACATCCCCTGAGGGGTCCCAGATTGGAGAGGGTCCAGGCTGGGCTGAGGGACACCTCCCCCAGGTCCTCCTGCCTCTCCCCTCCAGTGCACGAATTTTTTTGCACCGGGCCTCTAGTAAAAATATATCTCTGAGCTTGCATTCCAAGTTTTGGCTCTAGTGCTCCCAGTTTGCAAACTGACTTTCCGGTGTGCGCACAGTAACTTTTGACTGATTACTGCAGCTACAATTCATTGATTTTACTGTGGCTATTTCTGAACCTTCGACAGGTTTCTTCAGTTGTACAATGGCATATATAATTGTTATTAAGTCTCACTGAATGGCTGTTCAGAGGTAGAATTAATGTTAGGTTCTCAGCACCAGCTATTTGCATCTTGCGATCTGGGGTACTTAAAAAAAAAGTTGGCTGTTTTAGAATTAATAAAAGCATTAATAAAAGTGGTTGAATCATAATGTCTTAAAGACCTTGGGACTTCAGGGGATCTTTTAAGAAAAGAAATCACACAAAAGGAAAAAAAAACAACCAACCCCTTTCCTTTAAAATGTTTCTGTGTGGTCGGTTTCCTGCGAACATTTACCATCTCTCGGTCTCTGCTCCAATTTTCCTTGGTTTCTGAGACAAAACACACTACAGAGACGAGACTGTGTGTGTGAGTCGATGTTCCAACGAGACCTAAAGGAAGATAAAAAAAAAAATCCATTCGCAATTTTCCCAAATTTCTCTTCCAATTTAAAGCAATTACTGTGACAGCACTGAAAGCTGGTCTGCCTCTTAGACTTGCAGAGGAATGCTGTCAGGAGGCCATTCATTTCTCTAAGACAAACGCGGAAAACAGAATAAAAAAAGTAATTGGGGGAGAGAGAGCAAAAAAAAAAAAAAAAACTATAAAAAAACCACCACCACCACCACCAGCAGGAAGCAAGAGTGAATCATTCGTGAACCTGAAAACACTCAATGTTTGACGTCAGGACCCAGAAGAAACAAACCAAGAAAGCCGAGCAGGCACGGGGGCCGGAGAGGGGGGTAAATTACGGGGTGTAAGGCACCAAGCAGAGTGACCTCAGAAGGAAGAGAACACCTTTGCCTCCACTTGGCCCCTAAAAACCTACAGCGCGCAGCGGAGCAAAGGTCAGGGCCGGCGCGTTGCATAAACAAAAGGCAAGCGCGCCTGTGGGCGCTTCCGCCCGCGCGTGCTCAGAGGGCGCTTTCGGCGGGCGGCGCCGGTCGGAAACCTGACCTCCCCGGACCCCTGCGCGGCCGCCGCGGCCGCCCCTTTTGTCTCCCCGGTTCGCCGAGCGGCCGCGCCGTGCCCGCCGCCCGAGCGCGCCCAGGGGGCGGGGCCGCGCGCCCGGAAGCCCGCGGGCCGCCGCAGGGCGCACGCGCAGAGGCGGGTTCGCGCGCGCGCGCCCGCCCGCCCACAGCCCGCAGCCCACACGGCCCTTGGGGGAGGCCATGCCGTTCGGCCTGGGGTCACTTCCCCAACTGGTCACCGCCCGGGAGTCCGGTTCCCCATGTTGCCCTCCCCGCCTCCCCCCCTCAGCGAGTACGACCTTGTGCCTCCGGGTGGCCTTTGGGGCTGAGGGAGGGAGGGAAGGACTGGGAACCGCGGTGGCTCGCCGAGGTCGGGCCCCTTCATTGTCTCGTTCCCCGGCGCCAAGCCCGACACGCTCAACAGGGCTGGCTCCTCCGTGTGACCCCTGACCACCCCCTCGTCCCCAACCCGGGCCCCCCAAAAAGGGAAGAGGGGAAACTATAGTCAGGTTTTCGGGCGACGTTCTTGGCAGCAGGAGGAGCGGATCCCCCCGAGGCGGGGGCTGCCGGATCGGCGCCGGCGGAGGGGGCGGGCGCGCCGGGGGCCCGGGTCCCCACGGCCGGCCCCGGGGGCGGGCCCACGCGCCTGGCGGAGCCCGGGACGAACCAGAGGTCGCGGCTGGGGGAGCGGGGAGCGGGCGGCGATCCACCTGGGCGACGTGGCAGCCGTTCGCGGCTCCCGGAGACCCCTCCCCACGCGGACGCCCACCCACCCGCCCTCTCGCGGCGCGCGGCGGCGGCGGCGCGGCTGCTCTTCCCCGGGCGGGCGGAGAGCGGCAGTGTCTCCCCGCCGGGCGCCCGCCGCTGCGCCGCGCCGCGCTCCGCTCCCCCTCCGCGCCCGCCGCTCCCGGGCAGCCCCGCGCCGCGCCAGAGAGCGCAGTGGCGGCGGCAGCGGCAGTGACGGCGGGAAAAGGGCTGCGGACCCGCCGCGTCGCCGCGTCGCGCACCCGACGCCGCGGGCCCGGCCTCTCGACGCCCCCCGCGGGCTGCGGCGGCAGCAGGTAAAGTGGCGGCGGGGAAGGTGGGGCGGCGGGTCCCGGGCGAGGGGGTGTCTCTGCCCTCCCGCTCCGGCCCCCCGCGCCGGGGAGGCGTCCGCGGGCGCCGAGCCGGAGCGGAGGACCCCAGGGGGCGGGGTGTGCGGCGGCCGGAGTTGCCACTGCGGAGTGCGGTGCCCGCAGCCCCGGCCTCGCGGGCCCGGCCGCTCGCCCGGACGGACGGGGAGGGAAGGGAAGTGCGGCGGCGGCGTCGGCGGGAGGCGGGCCCTGGCGCGCTGCCGAGGCCGGGCGCAGGCGGGGGCCGCGCTGTGTGCCCGGGCTCCGGGCTCCGGGCTCCTGGCGGGCCTCCAGGCCCCAGCGCCGCCCTCCTTCCCCCCATTTCCCCTCCCCGCGCCGGGGCCGGAGCCGGGCCTCTCCGGGGGCGTCTTCGCGTTTCAGGCAGAGCGTCCCCGGGAACTTGGGGCCACCCCCCGAGTACCTAGTCGTCGCCCAGCCGTTGTATGGACTCACTTGACACGTTTTGACGTTTGAATACTGGTCCCCCCCCTACTCCCCACCGCGAGCCCGAGATCCTCGCCGGGACCCTCCTTGGACCCGCCTGCCTTGCGGCCCCCTCTCCGGGGTGTCCGGTTTGGAAATGGGTTTTCCATCCAGGAGTCAACTTACTCTCTCTCTTTTTGGTTAACACACTTTCTTCCCCGCAGAAATGGCGCTAAAGTAAAAGGGAAAAATAAAGGAAAAGTGTCGGTGCTGGGAAGACGCTTCTCTCCCTCCCTCCCCGCAGGCAGCGGCCCCGGGACCGGCGCCGGCGCGGCCGGTGTGTGTCCGCGCTCGCCATGCAGGGGCGGCGAGGTCTCCCTAGCGCCGTTCTGCCCGGGGGGCGGGGTTGGCCGCTGGGGCT